>UFQX01000518.1:322969-333622 GCA_900497675.1 Arapaima gigas
GGAAAATCAGGCCAGGGGGCCCCCCCCCCCCCCACCAAGGCACCACTTGTAAAACAACTTACTTCAGCTTGCACTAACCAGCTCCTCTGCTACGCTACCAAGGCTTGGCTGTAAATTTCCTTGACGAAACTTAACCTCCGCTAATTTAACTGCTTATTTATGTACACAGTGAAGAGTGCACTTTGATGTACTTTGACGGGTATTCAAAAAGGCTTTCTGCTCTTGATCAGAAACTGGTTTTGGAAAGAGTCTCAGCAGAATCTGTTGGATGCTGCAGTGACCCAACAGCCAGTTTGCCTGGGCACCCAGTGTTTGTGAAAGAAGTACTTCTAAAGTTGTACTGGGCAAGATGTTGTCTTGCATTGTTGTGGCATCATCATGGGATGGAGACTGTGTGTCTGTGTGCGTTTGTGGTTGTGTGTGTCCAGTGTCGCGTTCACAGGACGGCTGGGATTTGGGTTAGGGGGAGTTTGAGGCTGAGTTTTTGGAACTTGTTGGCCTCAGGAGGAGATGGAACCAGTCGCACTAACTCTTTGGGCGTGCCACTTCCTTTCCCCTGCAGCATCAAGACGTCACTCCCGCTCCACCAGCGCTCTGTCCTCGGCTGAGTCCATGGGGCAGTCAGGTGACCTGCATGAGCCCAGGGCTCTGTGTGCACTGGGTTAAAGCCTTAGGCCCAGGGTCCATACTGGCATGTTTCTGTAGAGCTTTGAGTTTAAGACTGATAGATGGGTACCGCAGAAAACTTCTGAACCTCATGCTGCAGATGGGAATCTACTCTTATCGACTTTCACATCAGCACAGTCCATATTTTAAATACTGCCACAATCAGCACTATAAGACCAAATTCTACTGAAAGTACTAATCCAAATTCTCTACAGAATGTGAGGTGTGAAGTTTATATCGTAGTACAGTAGGCTCATTGCCACATAATACTGTGGTCACACCTGCAGCCGATAGTCCAGATGTGGTTGTGGTTGCCCACCTGTGTGTCACAAATATTTCATGTTTTTTTTTTTTTTTTTTTTTTTTAAACATTCCTTTTTAATGTGCTATTGCAACCACTGTATACTAAAATAAATGTTTTTGGTATTTTGCAGCTGATTAACTGAAGTCGTATCATTCATAGGACTAAATAGTATGGGATATTTTACCCAGTTGTGTGGTTGCTGGCAGAGCCCTAGTCCCCAGCTCTTAAACTAACCGAGCAAAGACTGTATTCGGGTTTTATTTTTCAGTGTTGCGTTGCTGTGCAGCCCTGCTTGTGTAGTGATTCCTGTAGAAGCTGTTACATTTGGTTTGGTTTTGGTTTGTTCAGTTTGGGTCATTCATTTTATACAACTTGCTCAGTGTTTGTCAGCTAAGTTTACTGAGGCCTGTGAACTTAACTGCTTCAAAAAGATTTTTGTCAAATTTGTGTAGGCTGCTGCTTGTCCATCTGTGTTTTGGTGCAGAATCGTGATTTGAGCAGGTGTATTCATGCATACTCATGCATGTTACATTTATCGGAAAAAGTTAATACTATCTTGCAGCCAATTTTTTTTTGTAGTATTTATAATTGTCTTCATGTATACTAGGTTTTGTTTCAGTTTTATGCTGGGGTTTATTCCTTTTTTTCCCCTCCCTATTGATGCTGATCATTTTTTGTCCCTATTGTTTGCTTTGATTCATCTTGTGTGCACAACATGATTTTACATGATGGTATGCAGTGATTTACTCTTTCTTCTGACTTGGTCTATTTTTATTCATTTCAATATAAACCTTGAAAGATTTTTTTTTTTCTTGTCTTTTCAAATGAGTTTGAATCCAGATGTGTGGTTGAACTAATCTTTTTACCACCTGCTTTAATGGTAGTTTAAGCCTCCGACGTCTTTCAGCTCCTCGGTTCATTTTGTACTGTCTCACAAACAGGCAGTCCATTGTGTAAACGAGGAGAAACAGCAAGTGCTTTTTGGTTTAATTTATGTTTATTTTGCCTCTTTTTGGTTTATATTTACCTTTGGGTGAGGAAATGGATCTGTTGATCGTTCCTCAGGTTTTTATGATCCTACTCTTTCTCCACAGACCGGTTTGGGCTGGTCCACCAGACCCGCATCTCAGACTCTGTCAACACCATGAGGTTCCTGAAAACTGGGACAGAGGTGGAGGCTGCAGTCGCTGATGCCCTGGTGAGAGCTCATCCCCTTTCCCTACCCTCCCCCATCTGAGTAACCGCCCATCCACACACCTGTCTGTTACACCGTGGTGCACCCAGTGTCCGCTCTGTGTCACCTCCACACGCTGTTCAGAACACTGCACTTGTTTGTTTTGACACACTTTGGCCTTTGAACATCTAAAAGTTTTTTAGGTCCGGTCACTTGGTCTGGAATGTGACAAAAATGGGTTCCAGAGTTCACACGATGGTACTCAACTCTGGAATGGAGATGTCGACAGACAGCTATATTTAGCTGTGAAATGAACCTTGCTCATAATGTTTGCAGCTTAAAAATAAACACAAAACCAAGATATTCTTGTTTTGCTAGGAGCAATAATCTGTAATGTACACAGCCTCATCAAACAGTCACAGGACACGAAGGGATTGAAACTGCATTTTTACAGCAGTACATTTATGACATGTTGGCTTAACTTTGGCTGCCTTGGTACGTCACTGAAGATGGTTTGCTGGTGAGGTGCTGGTCCTGTGCTGCTTTTCGAACCACTATGTTCCAGTGTAACTTCCTGTAAATCGCGCATCACGAGCATCTCCCTCCAGTCAAACTGGCCTCACGTGACTCTTGAAGGACAGGATTTATTATTTAGAAGTACTGTGTATTTGGCACTTTTTCAACGTTAATGTAAAACTGGTAAGAAACACCAAGAAAGCGGTGGTGTATTTCTGAGTTGTCTGTGCATGTGGGGTTTTTTTTTTTTTTTTTAGCGGTAAGGATTGGATGTTTTATGGAAGTGCTACATGGAGGGCTGCGGGTGTCATAGTGGTTAGACTTAGTCACCTTGCAATTGACATACCTGGGTTTGAATCCTGCTCCTGCTATAGTACTTTGGAAACTGTATTTACATTACATTGCTTCAGGAAAATTTACAGCTTCATAACTGGTAGTTTAAATAGCATCGTAAATGTCCCAGAAAAAAACTAGTAAATGTGAAATACTAGCTGAATTATCAAATGAAATAAATACTATTGTCCCTCTTTATGTGCTTTTGAAATGTAACTATCTTTACTGTTCCCTGCTTGGTTTGTCTCTATCTTTTTCAGCTATTAGGGGATTCCCGGAGTAAGGTAGTTATTTAAATACAGTTTTATCTTTTCTTGAGATCCACTAATTTCCCCAAACTGGCTGCTTGTAGATGAATAATTCAGAGCATCATTGTTCAAGTCAAACACCAACAGTCTTTTACTAGCAAAAGTCTTTTCGTTCTTCATCTGAGAGATAAGCAGCACAGTTATTTGGCCATAACTTGATATCATTTGCTATGTGTAAGTTTGAGTCATGTGTTCCTTGATCCCTCATTGTGCTCCTGATTTGCATGTCGAATTTTCCAGTTTTTTTATGTGCTTTCATGCATATTCATGCCTCACCACTGTGTGCTGCATGGACAACTTGGCTGGCCTAGTAATTTGCAAGGCTTAACTTCTCCCCACACAAACCCTTTCCCTAAAGGAGCTAATTAAATCTTTTAATACAAGATTGCAATAAAAAAAAGATGTCTCCAACCCTCCATTTACATTTTAACCCTGGGCTGATGCATAGGTTGATGTAATTGACTGGACAGTGTTTCCAGGTCTCGGTAGTAGTCCCAGCACCTGCTCATGCTCACACTGGCTGTGTTCCTGTAAAAAGTGGAATTACTCCCTATCCAACACTTGAGCATAATCTCTTTCATTTGGCGCCTGTGTAAAGGTGGTTCACATTCTGAAAACCTTTGTTCTGTCTCCATCTTACACATAAAGGTGTGACCTCATGACACCAAGACATGGTAAACACATACTGCTGGTTATTTGTCTGGTAAAGCTTTTTGCATGGCTTTGCTGATGTAAGGTGATCCAGCAGATGCATCTGCATGAAGCGGTTGCATGTGTGTTTTGCACTGCAACCACCAGGCCTCTGACTTCACACCTGCCCCTCTGCCCTGTGTCCCACAGCGGAAGCCCACGCGGCGCCGTTTCGAATCTCCGGGGATGTACTCTGATGATGATGCCAACAGCGACGCCTCAAGTGCCTGCTCAGAGCGCTCATATGGCTCAAGGAATGGTGGCATTCCACCCTATCTGCGACAGACAGAAGATGTGGCAGAGGTGCTGAACCACTGTGCTAGCTCCAACTTCTCTGAGCGCAAGGAGGGCCTTGTAGGACTGCAGAACTTGCTCAAAAGTCAGAGGATCCTCAGGTGGGTGTTGCTGCTCTGGCTGTGTAGGCCGCATCATACAGATAGTATCACTGGGCAAACACTGGAGTCATTGTGGGTGGTGGAATCGTTAAAGGGAGGGCGGGGGTCCATATGTCTGTTACAGGGGGAGGTGTGTTGTCTACGTTTTGGGCTTTCTTATCAGTACTGCAGGCTTATTTTCTAGAAAATCCCTGTCAATGTATTTATCCATTTCCAACTCTTCCTTTTGAAAAAAAAAATCGGAAGTTTCAGAGCAGTTTTGACTCTGTCCAAAATTACTGTAGCCCACTGGCTTCAGGGAATGCAGTTCCCTGTTAGTGGGGCATACAGTACCATTTAAAATCTAATTTTAAAGAAGCACCAAAGTAGAGGTTATAATACAAACAATTTTTTTTCGCAGTAGCAACCTCTGGGGTGTTTTGCATAATTTGTGACAAATTTGGCTGGTTTCTAGTAAGAAGTAATTTCAAGACAGAATTTATCAATTTGTGGCATCTGGGTTGTCATATGGAGGGAGGCACTCCTACAAAAGATCCAACATAAATCTCCCAAAATGAAATAATTAAGATAATTTAAAAATAAAAAAGATAATTAAGGATGTTTTACTTTATTTCTGCCAAATTTAGGCACTTTCCAGTGAGAGAACAATTTTGAAATTGAAATGCAGATGATGTCTTTTGCATCCATTTTCTTTTCTTTTTTGCCTTAACTTATTTTGCACCTGTCAGAGCAATTCTACCTGTCTGACTATGGAAATTTAGGCATATTACTTCCAAATAGGACAACTTTTAACGCTGAGCTTTCACCAGTCAAGTCTGTCCCCCTGGGCAAACTGGGCAGCACCTGTGTGGGATGAACTGAACAGAAGAGTGAAAGCAAGGCAACACACAGGTGTCCTACATCTCTGCTGCCGAAGAGCTGGGCAGACGTGGCTCTTCATTTCCTCATTAGACTTTGCTCACAACATAACCTTGTAGGGGGGAAAATTCCAGCAAGTGGAGGCAAAAGTGCCTTTTGAATGGTGCTGTGTCTCTTTCGGCCAGACATCCCTTAATCTGTCTAATGCACAGCGGCTGTGTTTTGCAGCCGAGTGGAGTTGAAGAGACTGTGTGAAATCTTCACCAGGATGTTTGCAGACCCACACAGCAAGGTAACATGGTTCTCTTCAGCGTGTCTGAACCCATGAGCTAAAAGCAAAAATTAATAACTTGATTCGTTGACTAATTTGTGATTTGTTTTCTTCATGTATATTATTTTCTCTGTAGTTTCTAAGTTACTTATTGGATTTAATTTGGTTTTTCATTTTTCAAACAACAACTATGTTTTGCACTTGTAATGGTGAATGCAATGTTTTCTCTTGAACTAATGACATTTTTATGTTATTGCATGGACTGCTTTGGTGTGGATTTTAACATCAGAGAGTAAGTCTCTTTTTTTAATCTTTGACTTGAACATTTAAATATTGCCAGATGAATTATCAGTGATCAAGTTTCAATGTGCTCACACTTGGTCATTTGATACAGTAGTTTCTAAAGGATTTTGATTCACCATTACCACATCCTTACCATGAGACACATGGGCTTCAGGTCACTTAACCAAGCTTGTGTTTGAGAGGAAAAATTTCTGCCCTGTCCAGGTATTCAGTATGTTCCTGGAGACCCTAGTGGACTTTATCACCATCCACAAGGAAGATCTTCAGGACTGGCTCTTTGTGCTACTCACTCAGCTGCTGAAGAAAATGGGTGCCGACCTGCTGGGCTCAGTCCAGGCCAAGGTGCAGAAGGCGTTGGATGTGACCAGGTCAGGCCTCTTATCACGACTCAAGAAATCCTCCTGTGCTTTCCAGCTGGAGGTTCGTGCTCAACTGCTTTGTTCTCGCTGTCTTGCAGGGAGTCCTTCCCTTTTGACCAACAGTTCAATATTCTGATGAGGTTCATTGTGGACCAAACACAGACACCCAACCTTAAGGTTTGTTGCTTCCATCATGTGCTGTGTTGTCTTGTCTGAAACAGGTATGGAGCAAAGTGGTTTGGTTCACAGGCTTGAGCAGCTGGTGAAAGGACAGTGTTTTCGTTGAGAATCTGATGGTTTTTTTTCCCAGTCCCTTTTTGAAAATGATTTAGTGGTTGCTACTTAAGACTTTTGTCTCTGACATTTACAGCTTACAGTTTCACATCATAACTCATCTATATAGCTGAATATTCAGTGGAACATTTTACATTTTAATGTAAGCTGTCCAAATTGAGCCCTTTATGGGTATTCATGATCTTGTCCTAGCCATTAAAGTGCACCTTGTACGTGTAAGTTGTAACGTGAACACTTGTCTAAGCATTGATAACATCTGATGTTGAATTTGACAGATAAAGAAATATGTTTTAACAAAAAGATTGAATGACCCACATTAACATCTCCAGGTGAAAGTGGCCATCCTGAAGTACATAGAGTCCCTGGCCCGCCAGATGGACCCCGCAGACTTTGTGAATTCCAGTGAGACACGCCTGGCCGTATCACGCATCATCACTTGGACAACAGAACCTAAGAGCTCTGATGTGCGAAAGGTGGGCAGATTTCCACAGCAACTGCTGCACTGCAGCATGCCTGCATTGTGGGTCTGGTGGCCAAGTGGCAAGAAATGGTGTCTGCAGAATTATAATGTGAATGAGCTGCCTACCTGTACACATGGTCTGATTAACATAATGTTGGCAGTTTGCATTAACATAATGTAAACTACAGTCTCCTTATAGTAGCTGCTAATGAGCTGCTTTATTTTTAACAATTGACAGTAGGAGCCTTCAGCCAGGTGATCGTGTGTTAAAGGTGTTTCCTTGTTAATGACTAGCTTCTCCATTCACGGAGCTTTTTCATCCTTAAACATAAGTTGTTTTTCCTTTATATTCACACTAGCTGAGTTACCTGGTGCTCAAAAAGGTGTAGCAGTGGAAAGGTAAATGGTAATAATAGTATATAATCACCAAACAGTTTTGTCCTGAAGGGGCTTGTATTTAATGCATAAGTATTGTTAGTGCTGTCAGACAGGTGGACGCCACAGAGTGATGTGCTGGTTGTTTTCTAGTGAGGGAGGAGGCAAAATGTATACCACCAAACTTTATTGCCTTTATTTCAGTAGTATGTGTAACACCATGTGTCATATTTCTTATTCATTTTAAAATTTTCATTTGATCACATATAGTAACTGTTGGCTTCTGTGGTCAATGCCAGCTGCGCCTTTGACAACAACATGTGCTTTGGCCTTAGTGACACGAACACAGTGATAACAAATTGTGTCCAAAAACTTTATTATCCTCCAGTTTCTGTGCTTGAGTATGATAAGTGTGTGTGTGCGCGTGCGCGTGCGCTACTGCTTCTCCAAGCTTTTTCAGAGATGCAATTTTAAATGTTAAAAATATTATGTAGCCTTTCTGGAGTGAAATGAACGTGACATCAGTACAAAAATCTTTCTTAGGGTGAGAAGTACCTGTGCCGAATTTAAAGTCTGTTTCTTGAAAAGCAAAGCTGTGTATTAAGAACAAATGAACAGATTGAATTTTATAGATGTAGAGGAGACTCACTTTCCTCCCTTTGAACAGTCACATATCATTATTGAGGCAAGTTATTCCCAGCAAACGTCTCCCCCAGTTTGGATTTGTAAACCCTTTGTCGGGTAGGTAGAGAGATTCCCAGCTCAAATGTTGTCTCAGAAGATCAGCCAACAGAAGAGTGATGTTATCGTCTGATCCTTTTTTTTTTTTTTTTTTTTTTTTTTCATTTTTTNCACCTTCTCTTATAGCCATAGTGTTTCCCCTTTTTTTTTTTTTTTTTTTTTTTTTTGCACTTTCTAATCGAAATGTCCCCCTTAAACCTCGCTCCTTCTGCCCATTGAAACTAGACCCTCCATAACTGGGCAAGCGAGGATTTGTCTGGCAGGCTGTGCACTGTGGCCTCTCTGCCCGGAGAGGGCAACCTGGAAGAGAGGTGCAAGCAGGTAGAGGCCCCCTCCCTATCCACGCCCTGCCCTTGCCCCCACCAGCACGCATGGTCTTGCACATTAACCACCTGGAAAGTCTGAAATGCCCCAGTGCGGACTATCTGTAACACCACTTTGCCTGACAGCTTCCAGTTGACGACAGATTTGTCTCACTTTTTCTATCCTCTCCTCCTTGGAAGGGAAAATTTAGGGTTTCGGGGACTGTATACAGAAATGTATAAATACACACGGGGAATTCAGGCCAGTGTTGCTGTTGAGTAACCTCTACAAAGTAGGTATTCTGCATTTCTTTTGATCATCCTCTTTGTCCTGCGCTACTTTAGCCTTAACACACTACTTTTGTCTGTCATCTTGCAACGCCGCACTTGCAGTCAAATGCATGCTTAGTTTTGTAACTGTTGACTGACAAAGATAAAATTTAACTGCAGTGGAAGTGTGAAGTATTACACAGATCCACATGTCCAGTTTTGTGTGCACGATTATAAGCATGCTGTGTCTTACAATTTAAAATGATCCTTAGTCCTATTATAATCTTAAATTTTCTATAATTGAATTTCATATTTTTTATGAGAATTTACATGATGCAATGAAAATGTTGATGACATACTTTATTGAACTGAAAAGTATAGGTTAAATTTAGGATTTCCCCAGTTTAGGTGGAAGTAGCGCTAATGTGTGACTTAATGCATAACCTGTTTATAGAGGAGAACTATTAGAACTCGATTAGGTTAGATGGATGCCATTTATAAAAGACAATCATAGTCAGTGACTTAAACATTCTCTTTGAAGGACCTCCTTGAAGGACAATGCTGGTATCGCCTTGGCCTTTAAAAAGGCCTTCCCTCTAGTCCGCTCCCCAAAACTGATCAAGCTCTTTATATTGTGTCTGCAGGCTGCTCAGGTGGTTCTTATCTCCTTGTTTGAGCTGAACACCCCAGAGTTCACAATGCTGCTGGGTGCACTGCCAAAGACCTTCCAGGATGGGGCTACCAAACTGCTGCACAATCACCTGAGGAGTTCTGGAAGTGCTGGCATGGTAAAGGACTCTTAAACTGTCAGGGGTGGGGTGGGGGTCCAGGGAAGCATAATGCATAAACCTATGAGAGCTAGCTGTTTTATGGGCAGTAGTTGGCCTTCACTGACATATTCCAGAGGAAAGGTACCCTTTTCATGTTTAAAGTAATCTGCCTTCTTTTTGTAGGGTTCTCCAAGCAATACAATTGGTCGCGTCCCTCCTCGCCATTCCAGCAGCCGCACCAGCCCCCTCACCTCTCCAACCAACTGTTCCCATGGTGGATTATCACCCAGGTACTGCACATCATCCACAGTGCTTCTGAGACCCTTCCTCACCATTCCTGATAGAAACCCTGTGTGCATCACTTTACCCTGCACCCTGGGGCTGAGGATTTAGTGTGTGTTGTTTTGTATGCCTTTCTGAACGGTGAAGCACTGCTGTGCACACCTGCTCTAGAGATTTTACCTTTTTAAAATGAATCCCCTGACCCCCACTCCTCTCGAAAGATTATAGTTATTTTATTAAAATGTAACAGTCAAAGAACTGTTCGAGGACAGGGACTATGTATAGCAATGGACCCCTCAGAGGATTGTGTAAACTATGGCAACGTGACCAGAATTCTGTCCTATAAAATGCTGTTCTCAGACAGAAATGGGTAAAGCTTTGTAATGGACGTTCATAATGGGTTTTTTTTCTTTTTTTTATATTAAGTGTAATAAGGAATTACGTATTTTCTGCGCACTCCTTTCCAAGATTAGCTTTAGGCAGGGTCAGACAGTTCATACGCTGGTTCACCTTTAAATTCCTTAAACTCAGCCTTTACCCTTTACTTTTTACTCTGTTCGACCTTTACTCTACTGGAACATTCCGGCTGCCTTAATGGGTTTCTGAATAAAACCACCACTTCTCTCCTATTAACGCATGGCACTACCTATCACTTAGACTATAGTTTCTTTTTCTCTTCTCCGGCTTTTTCTCTTTCTCCATACTTCTCTTTTTCTGTTTTTACCCCTCTCGTCTCGTCCCTTGTGTTTTCTGCCCCACTCCCACCTCCCCCCACGGTCCCGTTCTCTCCTCACCGTCTTTTCCCTCCCGGCTGTGCTGCGGGTACAGCCGGTTATGGGGCTGGGGTGCTGACGGGCTGTCAAAGCACTCAACTCCCCCTCCTCCACCTCTCTCCACCCCTGCCGCCCCCTCGCTCAAGGCCTTCCGCCGTGCGTTCTCTCCCAGGTAACACGCCACTGATGTTGGGGGGGGGGGGGGGGGG
>UFQX01000518.1:344667-473370 GCA_900497675.1 Arapaima gigas
GTTTTTTTTTTTTTTTTTTTTTTTTTTTTTCTTCCCCATGTTCCCACTACACAAACCTTTGGCTAAACAAGCCACAGCTCCATTTTTTCTGTATATTATTATTATTATTATTATTATTATTATTATTAATAATGTTGCTAGAAGGCAAGAGGGTCTGAGACCCGAATGGGGTTTTTTTTTTTTTGTTTTGTTTTTTTTTTTTTTTTTGCACGTTAACAAATAACCTGCATGTTTTGGACCACTTGAGCCCCTCACTGCCCTCACTGCTGGATGAGCTGTAAGTGGGGGAGCCGCTTGCAGCTGAGGGCTCAGCTTGTACACGCAGTATTAGTCCGGCTCTGAACAAAAACTGCGTCTCCAGGGTGTGTGTGTGTCTGTCTCTGTCTGTCTGTCTCTCTCTCTTTCTTTCTTTCTCGCTTTCTTGCTTGCTTTCTTTCTTTCTTTTTCTTACACGCCCTGGGGGGCATTTAAAGCGGCACCCTAGTTCTCCTGTAGTATTTCTCACACATTCAGGCATGTGGCTTCAAAAGGTACAGTTTGGTGCCTTGACTATATATCCCACTGCAATACCTGCCCAGCGCTTCTTCACTCACCCTTTCTCTCCTTTTGTACCAGACAACAGCTCTTTGCTGTCATCACAGCAACTGGTTTACTATTAATATATTTTGCCAAGGTATTTGGCATTAGAAGCTCTATTCTAAGAAAACCCTTCACAGCTTTTTTTCTTTCATTGATATCCATATCTGTATTTGTTTGTTTCATTTTGTGAATTATGAGAACTGTACAGATGACTTTTTTGTTAATATTCACCTGTGATAGAAATTGCAAAAATTTAAACCTCAGTTTGCTGTAGAAATAAAACATCTCAAAGGTTGTGCTGCTGCTGTTTTGTTTGAATTTTTCTCTCCTTGCGCCACTTTTGCTCACTGCTCCTGCTACGACAAACGGCTGAGTCCAGCTGGCTCTGCTGGGGTGTGAAAAATTCACTATTTTCAGGTAGGGGGCGTAGTGCTGAAAAGCACTCGTGACCTGGAGGTTCAAATCCCACTGCTAATCAAAGTTCTGACCCTCTGTTTGTACAGTAGCAGTGAGGACACGGCTTTCCAGTGGGGTAACTCAGTGTACAGTTGACTATTACACAGCTGCTTAAAGATGATGCTGATATTATTATTATTATTATTATTATTATTATTGTTAGTAACAGTAGTAGTAGTAGTAGTAGTTCGTATGAGTAGTAGTATTATTTAATAACAATCCGACGTCCTGATCTCTTTAAATGAGGGCCGCACAGTCTCTCACTCTGGGGGCGGAGCTTTTCTCCAGCGGGCGTGTCCAGCGGCGTCCGAAAGGTCAGCGCAGGTGCGGCGACAGGCACGAGACTGCGCGCACCCTTTATAAGGACAGTCTGTCCCGCGCGCCGAGGAGCCGTTTTCACACGGGTGCCGCAGCCGGTCCACGGGGAGCTCTGTCACTGTCGCCCTCACTGTCGCCGCCTTCCTCCCCCCCGGTGGACACCATGCTGTTCTGGCACTCGCAGCCTGAGACGTACCACCAGCACGCGAGCCCCGGGTATCTGCGGTAGGTGACGCGGCGTGTGTGTGAGACGGTGTGTGTCGAAGTTTCATCCGTCTTCGCTTCCGCATGTGGGTTTAACGTGTATACAGATACGTTTAATAAAATTGTCCCCGCGGCTGGTTTTGTATTTGTGTCTGGTTTTTGTCTGTTCGTCGCTGACGAGAGGCGGTGCGTTTGGAGGGCAGCGATCGCACAACTCGCAGGTGTCACTTTTGGCGCAACTTGCCGATTCGCTCTAGTGTAGAAACTCAGGCGTTTGTGTGAACATCAAGTTTTTGTGCAGCTTCTATACATGTGTTTATATGCACGTATAAAATTTGACTACATCAAGTGCAGGCGACAGAACGTCGATTTCCAATAAAATGAACAAAAAGAAGCGAATAGTGACTCCGTTCAGACCGAACCGGTTTTACAGCGAACGGGGTCTCGAGCTCCGCATGAAATGTGCGAAGGATTTTCCAACATTTATTTTCAGCATGATGCAAAGTGTGTTTTTCTTATTTTTTTAAATGCGTTTCTCAAACTCGTCCTTGTCCAACCATCAAGACTGAAACGGACACCTTGGAGAAAAACCAGTTCTGAGGTTCGAATCTTTCTGATGGTCTTGTGTTCTCTACTCCAAAGAACGCGGTGCTGTAAATGTGTGACGTTCTGCCTGGAAAAACTGAGTAGAGAACAAATGTTAGATTAATAAACATTTTCTCGCCTCATTATTGGTATTTTTGACCAGGATCCTGTCAGGAGGACTTTTCCTTCTCAATTTCATTTGACTTTCAGTGCAATTTGGAAACTTTATCTGGGTAGAAAGTTACCTATACATGGGAAATAATCTGATAATTCTCATAATATAGTGAATTTTACTCTCTTTGGCGAACCACGTATTGCTTTAAATTTGGTCCATAGATGAAATGTTGAAATGATGTTGAGCAACTACTACTAGTCTAAAAAATTGTTAATGAAGTTGCTGCTTTATATTTTTTCATGTGAAACATAATTGAGCTGCTGCTTTTGTTTTCCCTCATAGTGATGCACTGGCACCGTTCCTGAAGCACGAGAACCCACAACCTCCGGCTGAGAATGGCGGCAAAGTGCCACCTTTCCAGTACGTTCTCTGCGCAGCCACTTCTCCAGCTGTCAAGCTGCAGGAAGAGACTCTGACCTACCTGAATCAAGGTACTGCTGGCTTTCCTCTGCTGTGTGGCTTAGTTCCTCATACTTTGCAATTTTCAGACACGATTGTCTTGATTGTCACTCGTTCTTTTCAAGGTTCTTTGAGTCAGAAGCTTTCTGAACCCCCTTTGTTTGTGAATTGGGGTTTTGAGGGTCTCTTCCCTCCTGTCTTGGAGATCTTTGTAACTTGTAGCTCACAGCAGGATCAGGGGACACAGGGAAATGGCAGGGTGACCTACCACTTTCAGGGCTGTTGTAGGTCCAATGCTCACAGCGATAAAGTTGTAGGCCTCCATCCTTTGACCTGTTCACGTCCCCCCCAACAATGTGCTCCTTATTGTTTCTTCACCTCATCTGTTTTCCTGCATCTCAAGCTTCTCACATCCTAGGTAGTTTTGTTTCCCTGATCTCAGTATTTGTTTTCTTTTTGCTACTGACGCCATTTATTTTTCACCTGTTTACCGACAGTTATGTGCACTATTTCTGTGCAATATAGTGAGAAGGCATAGTGTAGTGATTTAAAAAAAAAAAAAAAAAAAAAAAAAAAAAAAGAGTCTGATTAGTCAGACAGCATCATTTACCCAGCCCTGAACACTGGGTGGTTTCTGCTGGTTCTGACCAGTTTAGTGGGGGCTAGTTGGGGGTTTTAGAAACCCTTCACCCTCCCAAATGACCCTTCTCACAATAAAGTTAAATAAGGTTTGGCTTCACACCACCCAGGTGGGAATTCTCAGGTTCCATGTAAAATGGGGAGAGATGCTCTGCTTTCATCCCAAGGGTTTTGCTCACCCCGGTGAGAGCACAGCTGTGTGTGTGTGTGTGTGTGTGTGTGTGTGTGTGAGAGAGAGAGTGAGAGTGAGAGAAGCCCAGTCATGCATGTTTGATGCCATCAACTGACCTGTGTTTGACGTTTCTGCACGAGATGAATCATTAACTTGAGAAGAGATCTTTCCTCTTTACAACTGCTGACGATTAATATGATGATTTAGTCATTTGACTCAACTGGCTTGTACATTTTTTACGATTTGAATTTCAGAGAAAGCAGTACAGCCTGGAATTTGGGAAAAAAATGTTAATTTATTTAAAAAGCTACATGTTTTGCATTGCAAAAGTTACTAACAGTGGGATTGTAGAAATTGCAGTTTACTGCTATATAACAAGAATACTATAAAGAATAAAGTACTTATTTCTTTGAAGAATGCATTTCTTCTATCCACTGACCTACTTACTTGATTGACTGATTATCATTTTTCAATTTTAATCAGGTTTTTTCAATGTCTTAAAATGTAGGTCAGTCCTACGAAATCCGTATGCTAAACAGAAAACTAGTGGAGTATACAGATATAAGCAGCAAATATGTAAAGGTAGGTTAAAGGTACTGTGTGTCTTTTTAACTATTTCATGTTTATTTCCTCCTCCTTTGCCTTTTTCTCTGTTAAAAAATTCGGCACCACACCATTACTTTCCACCTCAGGTGATGGGTGACACTGAAGTCTTTTGGTTCTTTCAACAGACTTCCCATCTTTCTTCCTTCACACAATATGATACGTTTCCCGTTCTGTTTCATGCAATTCTCTGTACTGAAATTGTTAATGGGGCTTATTCATAAAATATTATCTTTTAAAAGTCTGACTAATATGATTGTATAACGTACATTATTTCTAAATCAGATGCATACAATTAAAAAAAAATTCTCATTTAAAATGTAAGCAGAGCTTAAACCTTGAATGATGATAAAGGTTTTGTCATGTACATTATTACTTATGTGTTTGTGATGAGTTACTTGGTCCGATATGGGTGGCACAGGGGTCAGCGTTGGTGTCCTGCAGGGTGTGCACAGTGCAAATGGACGTGGGTTCAATCCCTGCTCCGTCTATGTGAAATGTTCAGGTTGTTTGGATGGGTTTCCTGCCACAGTCCAAATAATGTGTTTCAGGTTAATTGATGATTATAAATTGCCCGCTGGATGTGTGTTTTTCTGCTGCACACCTGTGTGGATCGGTGTAGGGTGTTTGCTGTAGGGTTTCACACTGTGACACAAGTCACCTCGGATAAAAGTCAATACTGCAGTGTTTGCTGTACGTCGCTCTGGAGAATCTGCCGAAAGTGTCTGCTGAACGATTAAATGTACGAGACATGGTTTCTTTTTCACCTCAACCAAATATTCCTATTGGACTTAGTCCTACCAGAGATTTTTTTTTTTTTTTTTTTTGTGCGATAATATTTCATGAATTGTCCCCAATATGACTTAAGGTTACAGCAGGTGTGTTATTTTTTTCGAATAAAAACAGCCTTAATTTTATGTTTTCATAAGTGATTACTCTGAGCTCTATTAAGGCGTTTGTGCAAAAGCAGAATTTCCTCCTCAGATATGAACCATTTGTGATGAAAATGTTGTAATTGTCGCGTGCAACTTCTCACTTGCAGCCCGGGATCTAATTGAATGTGTAACAGCAGCAGGTTAGTTTCTTAGAGCAGTTTTTTTTTTCCCGGAATGAAATTTACCTTTAGCCTCCTGTGTTGTTGCCATTAATGATGCAGGATGTCTTTGCAAACAAACAGTAAATGTTGTCTTTCAGGCTTTCAAATCAAGTACCTTATATAAATGCACCATGTACATTCTTGCATATTTTTTGAAAGGAGATATATAAATTATTTATTTATTTTTGCTATATCTAGATGGTCTCCTTTGCAGACTTTGGATATTAAATCATATTTAAAGTAAAGTTTGCCCTGTTAATACTATAATTAAGGATGAAACTAACTTTATTAAAGTGGATTTCTACTTAAAGTATAGAAATACAGGGAAACGGTTTCAGTGATCTTGAACTTCTGCTAATGCAAAAAAGCATGAAGCTTAAACCATGACTACACTGGTTCTTACTGGATGCCAAAGATTTGCCAACAAGCTTAGATGCACAGCTTGACATTTGTAAATCAGGTACCGTGGTACTCAAATGCCATGGTTTCCTACCCTACTTACACCCTCACCAGCTAGGAATTTGTGGGTGTGTTCATGTGTGCCTTCTGCGTGCACCAGGATTTGACCTTGGTGCTGTTGGGCTCGTCTTGAGCTTTGGGTTGAGAAACGCAGCTTTTCCTGATTGTCAGCAGAGTGAAGAACCTCTGTTGGCACAGCAGTTAACTGGCACCGTTGCCTGTTTCCAGAGCATCGTACGAGTGCTGTTCCACGACCGGCGCCTCCAGTACACAGAACACCAGCAGCTGGAAGGATGGCGGTGGAACCGACCCGGAGACAGGATCCTGGACCTCGGTGGGTTGCAGCTCTTTCACCTCAGAAAACTGCAATGGCTGGAGAAACAAAAGTGAACCTTGTATGACACCTGTGCAGCGCCTTCATAAGCTGCGCATCATGTTTATATGAGCAATATGTAAATGTGCATAAGTGATTATGTCAACAACACACACTGGGCTGGGTGAAGATGTCCATGGGGAGTGTACATAAGGGCTTAGTAACACCTTTCTGAGTGAAATGTGATGCACAGTACATGAAGGTGATTCAGAACTCTTCTGGTAGCCATTTCATGGGAAGCAGGGCTCTTTCCTTGTGAGCTGGGTTTCCCCAGGGGACGTGTAAAGTGCCGTCCAGTAATGAGTCCCAATTGTGCGCTCATTAGATCAAACGTTCTTAATTTATTTACACACACACAACCCGGTATTCCAGCTCCCAGATTCCAAGTTCCCAATATAACATGTGGCATGTATTATTATTATATATTAACACCCGATGTGTGGCTGAGGGCCGAAGTCCCGGCATAATGAGTTCTATGTGAGTGAAGCTGAAGCACGAGAGAAATACTGGAAAAGGGTGCGAGTCGAGTGAGACGCTAGAGGGCAGCGCTGCGCCCGGCATCTGTGTTCTCAGTCTTTGCCTCGTGTGGCCCGGGTTCAAGCGCAGTTTAAACTTTGTCATTTCGCTCACTTCTGCTCAGGGGGTAAATCCCACAGTGACAGATCATCACAGTGACAGACATTACAGTCGGTGCATTTTATTGTACTTTGTCATTTTTTTCTGTGTAAATATCACTATTAAATGTTAGTTGCTGTTACTACTAATAAGGAACGAAAGGTAACGTATGATACTAAATACAAATGTATTGCATATAAACATATTAATGATCTCACTGAATTCTTTATCTTGCTGAAATAGATATTTTAGAGTGTTGGGGATATTTTGGGGAAATTAACTTAGTGTTTCTCAGATGAACCCAAAACTAAACATAATTTTCCTCACAAGAAATAATGGAAATGGCTTCCAGATACCCGAGTTGAGGTATGAGGGTAAAAAGGTGAGGAATCCCTGATGCAGGGTTCCCTGAACGTTTGGTTTTTTTCTCCCATTTGCATGAAGCATGGAAGCTGGTGATGAGGTGTGTGGGTTTTCATCATGACATGAGTCCTCGAGTTCAGCGGGGGTCTGAGTCGCCATGTGCTGCTAATTGACTCCTTGCAGACATTCCCCTGTCGGTGGGAATCATGGAGCCCCAAGTTCCTCCACTGCAGCTCAACACTGTCGAGTTCCTCTGGGATCCTGTGAAAAGTGCCTCTGTTTTTGTCCAGGTAAAGACCTGTATTTTTAATTGTGGTTTTTGCTCAAGTTACAAAGACAATTGCATAAGTGGGGTAAAAACGGTCCTGGTGTTTTTTCTGCGTTACAGGTCAACTGCATCAGCACAGAGTTCACCCCTCGCAAGCACGGCGGGGAGAAGGGCGTCCCCTTCCGCATCCAGATAGACACGTTTGCTCAGAACGACAACAAGGAATACATTGAGCACATCCACTCTGCCAGCTGCCAGGTCAAGGTGTTCAAGGTAAACGGTCTGTTATCCAAAGCAAAATGACAGACTTTCAGCAAAATGAGACTTCTGACTGTGTCACCGGAATGAATGTGGAGTCATAGGGAGTTAATGGGAACGTAATGCTGTAGGTTCACACGTTTTTCCGCCCTGCTTTTCCTGAAGCCCAAAGGTGCTGATCGTAAGCTGAAGACCGACAGAGAAAAGATTGAGAAAAGATCCTTTCAAGAGAAGGAGAAGTATCAGCCCTCATTTGAAACCACAGTGCTCAGAGAGGTAAACCTGCTGTCTGTTAGCAGACACTTCACTGCATCACAGCTTGGCAGTACAGTAACACCCCGATTACCAGTCTAGATGTGTGAGAAATGGAAGTTAATGAAACGGTCGTTCATATAGCATATTGCATAAATGGAGCTTGAAAGTTGCACACAAGGAACATAATCTAGAATAGATCAGTCATCCCTTTATAATAGCAGATAAACACAGAAACCATTACTTCATGGATAACCAGTATAAACTTTTCCAAATGATAACAAATGACTGAAAGGGCTAAACTAGAACTATTGCGAAACAGCTCTACAGGAGGCAGTGCTAAGTGAGCTGTTACTATGTTTGGCATGTTGTCCTGTTCTATTAACCAAAACCTGGTAAACAAAGCATTAAGGATGCAGTGATCCAGTGGCCACCTGAACCTGCGTCGCTTAATGATTAACGGAGCTGCTGGTTAACCGATGAGCTGGATGTTTTACTGTTAGTTTGTGAATAGCAGATGGACCTGGTTTATATGACCACGCTGTGGTGGCTGGACTCAGGGCTTTTCCCATCCATACCGCTTGCTAGGCTTTCCTGTGCCAACCGCTGCGGTCTGTGTGTTGCGTGTGCAGCAGGTTTGAAGTGGCTGCATTTGAAATCATGGTGACGCACGAGGGTGGTAAAGGGGGTATTTGTTGAACAAACCGCTGCTTCATGGTTGGGAAATTGTGTGAAGTTTCTTCATGAGTCGCTTCCCATTTTACTCTTGGAACACAACGAGGAGGACCTAACTGATACCCCTCCTTCCCTCCCCAGTGTTCGCCCTGGCCTGACACCCCTGGTGTGAACAGCTCGAGCAGCACGCCGTCCCCTGTTTACCACAGCTCTCCAACACCCTACAGTATTATTGACGGGTAACGCTGTTAATATTGCGGCTCCTGCTGCTAATCCAACTTTTATTGCTTCTTATTTGCTTTTTTTCCCTCAACAATAAGCAGCAGCAAGAAATCAAGGGTGCCTTCTGGCCCTGCAGTTGGTCACGTTCAGTTGGTTATTTTATCCGATTTGAGTGACGGCCCTTGTCTTATTTATTAGAGTAGGTTTCTAATTATTTACTCATATTTTGCAGGAATGCCTCTCCAGATCAGCAGGAGGACCTGCCCCCGCCCAGCTGCTCTGATGTGAGCTTTATTTTATTTGTGTGTGTTTCTGTGGTGGGAGGCTGGGGGGGGGGGGACTCGCTACATTGAAAGTGCTCTTCTGTTCATGTTGCAGAACCTTCTTGCCACATCCTCCATGCAAGACACACAGCAGTGGCTCCTTCGACACAGGTTCACGTCCTTCTGCAGGCTCTTCTCCAACTTTTCTGGTAGGTGCAAGTGAAGCTGGCACCAGGCTGGTGGTATTGACCACTTTTCTGGTGACAAGTAGCCCTATGGTGTTTTACTGCTCGTTGGACCTCTGGTGTTCCACTTTGAACTGCTTGCGTACAGTATATGTTGTGTGTTACATAGTGCACATAGTGACTTGTGTTTGTTGTCCATCTTAATGCATTAGGAGCTGATTTATTAAAGATGACCAAAGAAGACTTCATTCAGGTCTGCGGTCCAGCAGATGGGATTCGCCTTTTCAATGCAGTCAAAGGAAGGTTGGTCATTACAGCATCATGTCGCTGTATTGCTGAGACTGTAGACTTCAAAGTTATGAACAGGAACCAACTGTGATTTTACCGACGCCCATATATCTGGAGTTTTCTTCAGGCATGTCTGTGAGCAGCACCATTGTCCCTATAGTAAGTGAAGTGTAACCCCCTGTTTGTCTTTATATTTACTTTGCTTGCCGATGACCCCTCAGGTGTATACAGCCCCGGCTCACAGTCTACGTGTGTCAACAGAAACTAAAAGGTCAACAGCCGCCAAAGTCCCTGGGGGGAGATGGTGAGTCCCTGAGCCCTTGTATTCAGCAGTTGCACTGAAGGTCTGTGAGCAGATCTGTTGAGGTCCAGCTTCATTCATGCGACATAAAGCTCAGCGAGGTTTGCTATTTGACCCTGCAGTTGTGGAAAGTTCTGGCTTGTCTTTGTAAGGGTTTGTGTTTAAATTGTAGAACAGAGTGATCTGTTTTGGTAGTTGAGCAAAGCCACCCTCAGCCAGTACTGTCTTCACTCTGGTGCCGGATGAGCTCAGCGTAGTAACTTTCTGGTCTCCGGCCTGCAGTTTACCACGCTCTCTACTTGGAGGATCTGACGACAACAGAACTCGGAGAGAAGATTGCCCACCTCTACAACATCTCCCCTATGCAAGTTAGCCACATCTACAGGCAGGGTCCTACAGGCATCCACGTGCTGGTGACTGACAAGGTGAGGGAAGCAGTTGGTCCCGTGTGATTTTATTTGGAAAATACAAACTTTAGTCCTAACAGTTGTTGTATAATGATTATCCCCGGTTCAGGTCTGCAGTTTGGGGCTAACGGGTAGAACGGGTGATTTTGAGGGCCACTGCTGTGTTTGTCACACGAGGCAGCAGAAGTGCGGTGTGTCGGCCTCAGCTTCAGCCTGGCCCAACGTGCACTTGCACACTAATGACCGCATGTATAGTCAGTGGAGTAGAAAATGGTTGGCCAGCAATTCTTGTGGGAAACAAAGGCATGCAAAATCCCCTGGTTAATAATGACACTCAGAGCAGATGTCTGTTCCCAGCTCTTTGTTCGTACCATTTATAGATATTAGATTATGGGAGCATGTTAATCACTAACTGGGTAGATTTAGGGGCTTTTAGTTTACGAATTTTTTCTGGCACAAGTATGAAGACGGGTTAGTGGCAGAATTTTGACAGTCCAACTTGCTGCAGCTTGCTGAACACATAGAAAAACTGAAATTTTGTTCGAACTGAGTGTGTTTTACAAGAACTTCTTCGATTTTTAGATGGTGCAGAACTTCACCGAAGAGACGTGTTTCATTATAAATACAGTGAAAGGTACGCTTGACGTTCCTGAACAGAAATTTTACCGATTTTTATAGATGTGCAAAAATTCCAGCACTTCAGCAGAGTTTACACTTTGAGGTGTTTACATATGTGTGTGTGCATCTGAATGTTTTCTTTGTCTGTGCAAAGGTGTACATGTTTGTGTACTTGTAAATACATGTTGCCGTATTATGTTTTTATTATTCATTCTCCAATTTTCTTTCCCCCTGTTCTGTGCACTGTGGACCCAAGGATGTTAATTTCATGCTCCCTTGTACACCTGTTGTTTGATTCTTGATGTTACTTGTTCACATTTTGTCTTGAAATTCAAGTGACATCTCTTCTATTTGCAGATGAGACTACGGACGGCTACTGTGTTGTCCTGAAGTAACAAAAATGCAGCTGCGAGAAGAACTAAGTTTCAGGTCAAATCTTTTGTTGGTGCCTGGACTTCCTGGTTTACAAGTTCTTTTGTATTTTTATATTGACCTAAGTTATTGATTGACTTGATTTACAGTCGAGAATTAAGTTTTCATTCAGATCTTGCAACTAAGGACAGAAGTGCTGAAACTATGACAAATTTGCTCAAAGGTGCAAAGTTAGACGTTTCCCTTCAGAAGAATCAACCATAAAAGAAACCTGCCGTCCTCATAGTACAAAGTAATCATTCCAGCACCTGAGACCTGAAATCACCCCCCCCCCTTTTGCTCTTCATTGAGGGGATCCCATGTTCTGGCCTCAGAGCCAGGGGAGGACGTGTGTTGGCAGCCGGGCCAACAGGGAACACAGCAGCGTGTTTCCAGGAACACTGTTTCTGAGAAACATCCCTGGCTGTTGTTGACTCAGGGTGTCAGTTTTTGTCTCCAGGCTGAACTGGGCACATGGTTTACGCCTGTTCCACGAAAACAGAACCTCCCACTCGCTGCTTAAAGCATTCAGTTTAATCTCTTTCATCAGATGTTTAAGCTAGTCTTTGTGAAGCGTCTGCATCTTATTCGCCTCATGGATTAATGTGCTCACTTGCTTTGTGCTCTAGGAATCCATTACTCTTCACTTTCCGTGCCTTTATTAGTCAAACAGCATTAAATTTCACCACCACCCATACTTTTGTAAAGCATATTGTAGTATGTTTTCCATATTCTGCATTCTGCAATTTGCTATGTTCAGAGGTTTCAGTTAATACTGAATCGTGGAAATGGAGTTAAACATACTTTTTCAATGCCAAAGTCACACCAATAAAGCTGATGAACAAAATGACACGATTGAGCAAACGGTATGTAGTAATGTGGACTGTTATTGCGTCTCTGAAAGCGGCAACACAGCTGCACTTTGCTTACTGATCTGCTGTAATGAGCATCATTGTTTTATCTGTGTAACATAATTCTTATTTTATATATATAATATATATAAAATAACACCAAAGTTTCATTTTTAGGTTAATGTTGTGCAACAAAATGGAAAATGTCATACAGTTTGTCCATGTATGAGTTTTTTTTTCCCAAAAATATGTAGTTGTGTAATGTTTGCTTCTAGAGTTAATGTTCCAAAGCCTTGTTTTGCTTCCTGGCTGATCTGTTTGGTGTTGTTCCTTACTGCTGCTTTGATTGAACATGAAAGGAAATCATTTGTGTTTTGTATGTTCTATTCACAATAAAGTATTTTGCACTGCTTTGTATTTTTCTCTTATCTGGGCCAGAGTACAGTTGTAAACACTTTCCAACCAAATGTTTGGCTTAAAACAACCTTTTCCTTAAATAACAACCAGTTGTGACACAGCGTGGTAAATATTTCCCCCTGAGGTGTCACAACGACAACATAAACGACACTCCCCGTCGTGTTTGCGTGAGCAGCCAGACTGACCAAAGTACGCAGTCAGCGGCACAGTGTTGTGGCTGCAGCCAGTTCCCCGCTAATGAGCCAGAGCTGCTCGGGGTGAACGAGTTCCTCTGTAGCTGCAATATCAGCGTCACAGGGTTTTGACTTCTCCCTGCGAACGTAAAAGTGGCTCCGCTGTGACGCTTGTGTAACCTCGGCTGGTTTGGGCCAGTCGCAGCCTAAAAGCCAGCGCACTCGCGTTACAGCAAACTTACATCTGACACCCTGCACTGAAAGTCCTCCGTGAGTTTCCCTCAGACAGCGCAGTTGCCCAGCAACCCCTGTGTTATTAGTCTTGTTAATTTGAGAGCTGGCATGTTGGCCACCTGTTTTCGCAGCGTGGTGGCCAAGCAGGACATCCTCTCGCGTCATCCATCTTAATTTTACTCAATCTTTTGTTTCCCATTCCACCTTTTTAATTTTAAAACGTTCATGCTTTTGTAGTTTGTTAGCGTGTTTTACCCTGGTAGCCGGAGATGCCCTCGGATGACGACGTTGTCCCTCCTCGGCGTGATGGTTTGCGGTGTCGAGACGTCGCACAGAGATTACAGTGTAATCCAGCAGCTGTGATCCCAAAACACACAAACCCAGTCTTCTACGGGGGCAAAAAAATAGGATTTATCTTAAACGGACACACAGTGGCTGGTTTCCTCTGCAAATTCTAGGAACTAGATGCCTTAGTACGTAGGAGGGACTGGATCTTATGCTTGAGTGATGAAGGAAGGTAAGATTTTAGGCCGATTTGCCGGTAAGGAGATAAGAGGACAGAAAAGCACTTGCCCCCCTTTGGTGGAAATCAGAACCATCATTCCTGACAAACCCGCACATTTTCTGTTTCCGCCAGATTCCACTGTCAAGTGAACCTCTTGTTATGGCAGATTAAAAAGATTTTATTTGTTGGTGCTTTTACAGGAATTCAGTAACACTGGCAAAATGTCACAGTGCATCGGATAAGCTGTATTTCACATGCAAAGAAGGAGCGGCCCTATCTATTTATTTATTTAGAAAATGTTTATAATCCTGCTGGAAAACGTCCAAACAGGCAAACAAAACATTTGTTTTAGTGTGATCTGTATACAAAAATACTTTTGTTCTCAGTGGCTTGATTCCCATCCTGGATACCCATCGCTTCACAGCACGGAATCCAAGTTTGTATTTGTTTGGCTCTCAAAGACGATTTACTTTTCATAACGCAAAAGTAGTAAATAATGCGGGGTGTACATGTATACGTAAACACGCACGCACGCAACAGGTCACCTTGTCGGCCATCTTACACACTTATGCACCTTTATTCAAAACACCTGGACACTTGAGTACCAGACGGTTTCTACTGTTTCAGCGTCACCGCGCCAAACACATGCATTGCCAAGAATAGCAACGGGGCGTTTTCTGTCTTTCTAGGAAACGCGGAATGTTTGCCAGCTCCGTTTCTCAAATGCCAAACCTTTTTTTTTTTTTTTTTTTAATTTTCATAAATAACAGATCATGTCAAACGAGTCTCGCGGCGGGATACAGGCAGCCGCGCGACCGGGGTAAAGGTTACGTCTGCGCGGCTTGCGTTCAGTGCACGCGGCGCCTCGAGGCGGGCGCCGGGAACGCGGAGCGGTGCTGTCAGCGCGCGGCCGAGTGAGGTACTACCGTTAGCGCGGCGTTTTCTTTATTTTACTCGACTTTAGCAAATATCCTAAATCAGACTGTCAACAGTGCGGTCTGTGACAAATATGGCTTTTAATTTTTGCATTTTTAAACAAGTTTGCTCACCGTTTTCATATTGCATAGCCTCAAAATATGCACTCTGCTGAGGTAAATTCAACAGGTTTTTTTTTTTTTTACTAGTCTTGCGAAATGAAAATCCATTTCGACCCTTTTTTGACGACGTAAACTTTTAGTCGGGAGACATCGCATTGCAATATCTATATAATGTTTTATATCGTATTCAATATATTCATGCACCCACGTATATTCAAATTTTTCTCTCACCTGGTGCCCTTGTCCGAGACGACTTTCACACTGAGCATTTTTATTATCTACGTTACTTTAAATGATTTTGTATATGAAGAGTTCAAAAGAATGGTGCTACTGACACTTGACCAGGGACCAAGTTTAGCGCCACAGCATGAAGAAGATGGAGACGAAGAACTACCGTTATTGTCAGATGTGTAATAACTGGCACAACTTTGGGAAACGGTGAGTTTAAACATTTAACTCTCTACTTAATGACGTGCAGTTCGGAGCGAATTGCATATTCATCCTGTAAAGTGTGTGATTGTATCGTATCGTTCAGCCTTTTACTTTAGTGCCGAAAGATGGCGCTATAGTCACCTCCAGTGGAATGAAAATGCGGTTTTACGGAAACGCTTTCCGGTACAGTGGGTCTCCCCCCCCCCCCACACACACCAACAAACTTTTAGTTATTAGAAACATTTGTGAGAAAGATTTAATTTTGTCTTTTTTCCAGGAAAAAATGAGTGGAACTGATGAAATGCACAGGCTCGCACACCTAAACGTTAATGTTTGATTAGCTCACAGTGGCGGCTAATGGGAGATCAGTGCAGATGGGAACTGACATTTGTCTGGTGTGGCTGAAGGTCTCTCTCGCTTGGAGAGCTGGTGGTCAACGTGCCCAGCTGCAGAGCTATTCCCTTTTGACCTTTGACCCCTATGACCTGCAGTTCAGGGGGCTAGACTGCAGGGGGCAGAATGTTTGTAATGATACTTGGCTGGGCACTGCAGGGGTGCTGATCTCTGGTCTGTAATAAGAGAGGCAGCTGTCACCTTATGATGTGGCTTTTTTTTTTTTTTTTTTTTTTTTTGGCAAATGTCTGTTTCTGTCCTCTTGCTTTTGAGGAAAATTGGCATGTCCTGNTTTTTTGTTTTTTTTTTTTTTTTTTTTTTTTTTTTTTTTTTTTTTTGGCAAATGTCTGTTTCTGTCCTCTTGCTTTTGAGGAAAATTGGCATGTCCTGCTCTTCTAGGCAGTTGTCTGTGTGTAAAGGCTACCCTGGCTTGATCTTGTGCTCAGATTTAGTAAACCTTAAGTATGAAAGTTGGTAAGTGTATATGTATAAAAAGATAAGAATAAAACGTTTACAGTTTAAAGCATGATTGGCTTTATCAGGGTGCTATAGCAAACCTTTGCTTCTAGCTTTTTCTCTGGTGCTTTTCTGAAAACCAGTATTGAAATATGCTGCTTTTTCATACTGGTACCTTGTTTTGTGAACATTAAACATTTTCAAAGATAAAAGCCTTTTTCCAGCTTATTTACTTACAGTACAACCCTGATTATCTAGCTCTCTTATCTGACATTCCAGGTTATTCGACATGCCCACGTGACACACGGCCTATTTCAGGCTCAAGTTGCTAGCTGGCAGCAAAATGAACACGGAGTGGAAATGGCAATAGGAGTGCCGATCACCTCGATTCCACATCCTCCTAACAGTGTTTGTGGGGTGTGTGGATGGGGTCTGTTGTGAATATACAGATGTATATCTGTATTAACATTTTATTAATTTTGATGTAGTGTTGGTCTCGCAAACTGTTCAAGTTGCAATGAGTTGTAGACAGTTACGTTAAGCTGAAGGTCCAATTTATTCAGTGACAGTGAAACAAGAACAAAATTATTTGATAACTACCTGAGAAACAGGTTCTGCACATCTGTCTAGGTATAGTATATGCTATGAAGGTGTATTTCAGCTTAATCTTTTGCGTCAGCCTTTTTTCTAGAAACTGCTCTGTCGGTCCTTAACGTATTACTTAACTCCTCCGGACATCTGTTCTGCAAAATGCTTGTATTCTCTCTCACTTGGACTGAAGGACGATTCAACAATGTTCCTTGTGAATTTTTGGTTGGTTCATGTGAGATTAAGTTTTGGCCATTTTCACTTTTTGTTGACCGTTTTGAATTCCAAGAACAAAGGTGTACCTGATTTTCAGTAATTTATTGCCAAAGTAGACATGTCCAATGAGTCACTTTACATAGTTTCTTTTCACTTCTGTCTTTTTTACAAAAGCAAAGACCAGACAATTTTTAATTTTATTTTTAAGTTTTTCATTTATTGAAGTAAAATAAAAAGATGTCTTTCAAGCCTGATGGTTTAAAAGTGTAAACTGCTAAGAGGAAGTGTTTAAACTGTAATGTGAGACCCAAATTCTGATTCTGAGTACTGATTTCTCTAGTTTACGTGTTTAACCAAAGCACTCCAAAATATTTTTTTTAATGTCATTATCAAGGAAAATTTTACTTTTTTTTTTTTTTTTTTTTTTTTTTTTAAAAATTAAACCAAGGCAAACCATTTTCTTGTTTTTTTTTTAAAACTNCAAGGAAAATTTTACTTTTTTTTTTTTTTTTTTTTTTTTTTTTAAACATTGAACCAAGGCCAACCATTTGCCTGTCTGTGTTCTAAAACTGACTCATTAAAGCCTGAAATTTCTCTGTGGTGGTCACGTCTCATCTCAGGCTTACTGGAGATCTCTGCCATCCATTAGCATTCACCCTCTGCTGAAAATTAATTTTGTTATAGGGTTCAATTCCCCACCAGCCCCTTCTGTTTAAATATCGTTTTAGCACATGATTAGCATCTATTCCCTGAAGTTATCCTGGTGTGTTTAGGGGTGGTGAAGGATGGGGGGGGCTGCAGTGGGAGGGTGGAGGAAACTACTTCATTGTGAGGATGACTGGGCCATAAATCATTGCCCATTTTCTATAAATCACGGCAGATGGCAGCGAGTGAGCTAGAGCTCATGGGAACTGGCGTGCCCCTTTGCATGGCGGGAATGGAGTTCCACAGCAGACGCTGGTGGACCACAAAGGTCGTTGCGCAGAAGATGGTGAGGCCTGCAAGCACACATCCGGAGGTGCCCTACCTGCCGTCACGCCTCTCGGCAGCCCCACGGGTCCCTGCGGAGCTGCCTGTCAGTGTGGGGCTGTCGTTTAGCTCTCTTAATCTGTCTAATATGTATGCACCTCTGTGCCTGCTTGTCCCACGGCGATGGCAAGACCTGTCAAGCTGACATTAAACGGGACGCATTCTGCAGAACCGGGAGGTGAACTTTCCATTCTGTCATCCGCCACGTGCTTAACCGAGCACGTTCAACTGAACAGCACAAGAAAGCAGCATTGTTAAGAATAGGAAATAGTTGTAGTAAGAAGGGAGGAAAAAACACAAATGTATAGTGTCATCTTTTAAACGTTATGGATGTTTTTATTAATTTTTTTTTTTTTTTTGAAGGATAGGCAGAGGAGTGCATTTCTGTTGAAAGTGGGAATATCAGGCCAGCAGGAGTCTTCCGTCCCAGAGCAGCGGGGACAGAGGCTTGTGTTAAAGGCTGAGCTGGGAGTGAGAGCGCAAGCAGCTGAATCAGCACGTAGCCCCGATCGGCAGCTATCTTCAGAGGTTATGAGCTGAACGAAAGAAGGATGTTATCACTAGCTGCTCTGCCAGCACTCGCTGTCAGGTTATTCTCCCGCTGGCTGCCCTCTGTGTGGCCTCAGCACTTTCATCACTTTGGTATCTTCTTCCTTTCCTCCTTTACTTCCCTAAACCTTCAACCTGACAGGAAGTAAAGCATCAGGAGCAAGCGCCTGCATTCCTTGGCTGCTTGTCGGAGAGGTGTCGGTGTTTTGGGGGGGTTCTTATCAGTATTTGTACTTGGTTAATGTGCAGAGGAAAGGGAATATCTGATATCATCCACATGTTTACTGTGATGCTACATGGGCCATTTCTCAGATTCTGGAGTGCAGTCTTGACAGCCCTGGCTGACTGCCTCTATGCGCAAAGAGGCATCACGGTTGTGTTCCCCGTGTTGATGGCTGATGGTGATGAGGGCTGAAACACTTAGGTTCCCCAGGTTTTACCCAGAATCATTTACGCCTCTTATTGCTCGTGGCACCTCTGTTGTGAGGCCAGACATGAGTAGGACACATTGGAACATTACTGTGGAGCTGATTCAAACCCTTGGCATTTTGTAGTTATTAAATGCCTGCAGGACTGTGGTGCAGATCCAGGAGAATATTCTGGGGGAAAAAAAAAAAATCCTTTTCCTACTTTGGTTGTTTATAATACCGGTGAGCTTTGACGAGCAGGATAAGTCCCCCCCCATGTGCTGGGGGAAGGCCCCCCCCATACCTCAATACTGGGCAGTGTTTTGTGGTAAATTAGTCTTTAGTAACAGCGTGTGTGTGCGTGTGCGTGCGGCCAACCATATGCTCAGTGTGTTTTAAACCGATAAATACTGTACATTTCACGTTCATGTCGAAGCTGTGCGCCTCTTCCTACAAATGTCTCTTTGCCACCCATATAGGGTTAAAATAATAGTTGAAGACCTCTTGACTGTAGCAGATGTTTAATTTTGCTTTTGTAAGAAGAATCCATGAGCAGATCAAATGACTTGTTGATTACTTAAATATGCCCTGGCATATGTCAACTTCTGTTCTCTCAGCGTTCCTCCGCCCGTGTCCGGTAGAGGGCGCTTCAGGGCTGCTCCGTTGGACTCTGCCTACAGGAGACAAACTTACTGTGGACCCGTTGCATTCATCTGTGGCGCGGACAATTGGCACCAGGCTTTTTTTTTTTTTTTTTTTTTTTTTTTTTTCCCTTCCATTTGTTAAAGTAATCTGAGCACCAAATCTATTTTCTAACTATCATGTGTAAAAGCATGTTTTTACCAGAACTGAATGTTACATTTTAGATGAATGCTATTGTAAAATAGCTTAAATAATGTGAATCACAGTAAAATGACAAATGTGAAAATTATCCACTAATTAAGGATCGTGTTATGTAGTTGTGTTTGTCACAAACCCTGGTTCAGCCACATGTTGACTGCATTGGAGTGCCATGTCCATTCAGCAATGAAAGGAGGTAGGTGCTCCCCAATGAAGTTTTGTGCTTGTATTTCTTAAGCCACAAAGTCATCAAGAGTGGGTCCACTGCCACAGCTTGAACCCATAACATGGCTTGACTGATCTGCCTTGTGTTGTTACAGCTTCCTGAGGGAAAGCGCACAATGCAAGGTTTGTTGATTGCACTTTAATTTAACTGGGAAATTAATTATGGCTTCCTCTGAGGGGTGGGGATTTATAGACTTGTCTTGGCAGCCAGACCCCAGCTCCTCTGATCTGTGTTTCCATGAGTGACCCCAGTGGCCTACAGAGACTTAGAAGCAGCTGACCATGGCTGACCGTGGAGGGTGCTGTTTGTTGACAGTTAAATGACTATATTTAATGTGCAAGCGGGCCAAATTGAATGGACATCTGTTTGAAATTGCCACTCACAATAATTGTGCATGTAATTTTTTGGTTTGGTTTGGCATGAATGGAAAGTCCCTCTGTAATCTTCAACTTCAGCATGTTGATACTTTCAGTAGTAGAAAGAAAAACAGCAGCAAAAACCCTTCCTGTGCAGTTTGCCTGCTCCTGTCCTCCTTATTAAGATGATGTTGCAAATGCATTAGTTTGGATTACTCTGTAAGTGGAGTTCCATTGTTTGGACGCTGAACTTCTGGGTTTTCTGTTGGTTCGTATCAGCAACTCTCCAAGCGTTTACACATTCTTCATTGGTTCTCGCATTTTTCTTGGCCTGTATTATAGAAAGGGGAGTGATGCAAAATGGTGTATTGTTCAATTGTTGGATTTTTAGATTGCAATAAGGGGTATTGCTGTCTGATAATGAATCATGAATGAATGAATGCATGAAAACTATTTCAGTTATTTATTGTAGTGTATAGATGCAGGTAAAATATGGTGCAACAGTAATAATCTTTTTAAGATTATAATCTTTTAAGTTCTTAACCGCATATCCAAATCAGGGTTGCAGTGGTCAGGAGCCTATCCTAGTAGCACAGAACTTTGGATGCGCCCAAGTCAGCAGGCCAGTGCTTCACAGGGTAGCCACACACACACACACACACACACACACACACACACACACACACAAAAAATGGCCAACAGCTTTGTACAGTAAGAAGAAACCAGAGCACCTGGAAGAAATCCACACAAATGGGGAGAACATGCAAACTCCATGCAGACTGAACTGGATTCTAACCTGATCCCAAACACACCGGATGGTGTCAGACAGTAGCACCACTCGCTGTGCTAGCACATCACCTAAAAATAATACTGTGATAATATTTCCCCCAAAATAATTAGTTTCTCAAACATGTGGGGAACAGGAAGATGCAAAGCTGCTGTAATCCAGCTACATGGCATTGTATGTCTCGTTTTGTTTTGTTTTTTTTTTGTCCATCGTGGTGAATTTTTAGTATGATTACTACATCAATGTCTTATTTTCCTGTATGTAATAAATTCTACACCCAGAACAAACAACCAAACACAAGAAAAAACTGTTTTCTTTATCTTCACAAACATGGGACCACTGGTACTCTGGTATTCCTCTGGTAGATAATGCGTTAAAGGAGGGGAGTCCCATTAGCCTGGCCCTTTTCTTCTTCTGTGGCATCTTTCCAGTCTACCTGGCTCTCATCACCAGTTTATTCCCCCTCTGAGACCTGTTCAAACACAGTTGAAAAAACAGGAAAACTGTGGTAAGTGGTTCCATGTCCCATGTTGGATAATGAACGTCTTTCTGAAGGACTGTGCACCAGGGGTGTGCAATGTACACTTACTACTGCGTACTCACTTATAACACCAAAATGAGTGTGTGATTTGTACTGGGAGAGGATGTAAGAATGGCATTTGACAAGTAAATATCCTGACTGATAATGGTCCAGAAATAAGTGGCTATGATTGTAAAGGCAGTGACGAAAGCAGGTTCAGAATGTGTGCGGGACAGTTTGGAAAAGGCATGCATTTGCTGCGAATTTGTAATGAAATGTTAGCACAGGGACAGGGAAGAAGATTTCATTTCGGCCGGTCAAGGACGCCTGGCCCATTTTGAAATGGTGAGCTGGTCTAATGAACAGGACCAAAGACTCTGGTCGTGCTCCCAGTTCTGGTTGCTAATGCAAATTGCCCTGTAATAATTTAATAACTTCCCTGACTTGATCTGTCCTTTTTATTACAATTATCGTCAGTTGGGGGTTGTGTTCCATCATTGACAAACAAACACCATCCATCATCCCCTCAGTGATTAGCCAGCGACAGCCAAACCCCGCTTTGCATAAATAAGCAGAAATGCAACCTGGATGAGGGCTATAGGAGAGAAGAGTACATTTTTCATAGGCACAGATTAGATGTTGTCTTGGGGGCTTTATATGAGGTTGTTGCCACACCAACAATCAACACAGGGTGCAGGGTTTGTGTGTATGTATTGAGGGGGTGTTTGCTCAGAGAATATTCCAGCCCTGAAGTATGGCTGCATTATCTCTGAGGCCCTACAGTCAAGAGAAGCTCTCATAGCCAATCTGAGCCTAGCTGGTAGGAGTCAGAACACTAACCTTTGTGTCACTCTGCAGTCTGCTTTTTGGGAGCTACAAGAGGATTGCTGCCAAATAATAAAGTATTATTTACACTTTTTTTACAAGCGTGAAACTACATCGGGGAACATCTACTACTTTCCAGCCCAGTTGGAAATAATGTTACCAATGAACTGCACACACTAATGTTTCTAATTGTTTTCAAACTTCTTTTATAATATTTTATGAATTTAATTTCTCCAAAAAATGAAGAATGTATGTCCTCTATTTCCAGGGTAGGTAGATGCAATTGCTGTTGAAGATGTTTTAGTTTCAAATTGCTTTTCTTTTTGTGTTTGTCATAAAAAAGGCACTTTGCACATGGGCTCATGTGGTGTGTTTTTTTTTTTTTTAATGAAACGCTTGTCTGGAGTGAAGCTTCCTTTAGGTTAACATGTCTGGCCTCTGGCCACAACAGAACTGTGTAAAGCCTGAACTGTTCATGAAGATATGTACATATATGAGAAGCTGGAGAAATAACAGGGCTTGAAGGAACTGGAGCGAATGTGGAAAACCAATTGAGTCTCAGTGGTGATAGGAGCCCTTGAAGCCGTGACCCCTGCGCTGGAAAAGTGGATTGGCCAGATGTTGTGTAGGTTTATTTAAACGTGGCCTGTATCTTACACAAAGCCTCATTCCCTGCCATTAGATGTAGTTCCTGCAGTGCATCTGTTTGGTCATTGGCTGTGTGGTTGTCTGCTTCCTAACATTAGTAAGAAAGTTGCTCTGTATGACAGGACCAGTCAAGCTGGGCTTCTGGAGAAAATTCCAGCTTGCTCTTACCCAGTCATGGCCCAAACACCAAATAGTTACCTAAATAGTTCAGCGGGATTTAAACTGATCCAGTCAAGATGATCTGTGGAATCCTATAGGTCACAGCAAGGTTGGAACACATGCCTTATGTCTTTTGCCCTCTTGCACTAGAGCTAAAGATCCAGATTTTATATCTGATTGTAATATTTATTAGTAGAGTCTCCCCCATTAATGGGTACACAGCATTAATTGATTGATTAATGAATGAATGAATGTGGACTGATACATTTTAGAACAGTTTTTAAACATTTGTTTTAATTCAAAAATGAGACAAATTGTCCAGGTTAGTGACCATACTTTGGATACCTGTCATTTGAAAGATTGTTTGAATTTGAAATTATTCAGATATTAAGATAAATCTCAGATAATAATAGGCATTACGGTTATGCATAATACTGCCACCCTGTATGGTATTGCTTAATAAACCATAAATGTAATGAAGTCCCAAAAACAGATGGCTACTTATTAAAAAACAGATGCTCTTTTGCATAGTAAAAGATCATGAATATTTATGTTTCATTACTTTATGATACTGATATTCTTTTAAGAATATTTCCAAACCATTTCAGGTTCATTTTGAATTCAGTTAAAGGCTGTATATGACTAGATGTTTTGCACATTGTAATGATTTTGTTTCTAATTTAACTATATTTCTTAGGGAAATTCCAGGACTACTTCATATGTCTGTATTAGCTGTGAAATAAATATAATGTGACTTGAAAATATTTCTCTTGGTTTTAGTCCAGAATAATGATACTGTTAATCCAAACCATTTTATTTGTGTGTTGAACAAAATGTTGGTTCACGTAAAACTACTATTTGAGATTGGTGGTACTAACATCTGAGCTTTGTAGGAACTTTAGAGGACAGTTGTAAAAATATTGAAATTAATGTGTTTTCTGTGCATGGTAGTGAAAATGGATGGACAGAGAACTTGCCTGAAGTTTACCAATTTGCTCAGTTTGAAAGTATTTGCATAAAAAAACTTGCAGGGCCATTGGGTTTACCATTTTGGTACAGTACGTTTGCTGTCTCTGTCCCTGTGCTCAAGAGTTTAAATGGAGACAGTGGGAGTACTTTTGTTTCCATAAACAAAGCTGAGAAATTCTTCTCTTCTAACATTTCTTTCTGGACAAATTGGCTCCCTCCCCATCTGCAGAAAATGTTGGAGCAGGTGGGGGCCAGATCTTATGCTCCATGTGTTTTCACAGGCCCCTATGTTAACTGCACACCGGGCCTCCTCTAGCCTTGTGGTAATAATGATCTGAAGGGGGACCGATTTGGGAGTTGATTGTCACTGAGGACTGCTTTTGGCACTTTGTTTTGGGCGATTTTCAGCATGGGGGTACAGGGGTATGCTGCTGCACCGGGTGGATCGGGGCTGTCATCACTGCCAGGGTACACTTATTTTATACTATGTCTGGTGGAAAAGATTCCCATAAAATGAAAACTTTACTCGAGTGCTGAATCATGCCTTTCTTGGTGCACCTACAAGAAGCGTATTTTTCATCAGATGTATGACCTTTTGAGGGTGTTGATGGGCAGCGCTACTGGCACTGTGTTCCGTGTTATACTGCTGTATAAAAACCATCTAAAGTGTGAGTGACTTGAAGAAGAGTACCTAAATTTTACCTGTCAGATGTCTGCATTTGTGCTGGCTATCCTATTGCAAGTCAGGTTGAAGGTTTAATTCTAAACTCATCTTTCAGCTCTATCAATGTCTGCACACTGGGCTCCAGTGTCAGAGCAAATTTGTTCTTGCTGCCGGTCACATTTGAATACACACATGCAGAGTCTCTGACAGACTTTGGTTTGAGAGCCTTGTGGGGGGGCTGCTGGTGAACTTGTTCTATTAGGTGAGATACTTGTCTGACTGTCTCTCATTTGCCAGCCCCCAGCTGCATGGTGAACAACTTCACTCCTCTTCCTTTGAGGGCAGAAACTGACATGTGCCAGTGTACTGTTTCTCGTTCTGGTTGCCTGGTACAGCAGCCTAGCGTGTGCATAGTGGTTTGTACATTCTCACTAGGCTGATTCACGCACTAATATTTACTTTCGCTTGTATGACAGAAGTCAGAATTCAGGCCAACTGACGAACCAAAATCCTTATAATACAAACAAGTGGCTTATCAAAATTGATACACAGTGATTCATCGGTGCCAGTGCTTCTGACAGGAAATATGGCTGTTGCCTTCTGCAGAGGGGCTTTCTGAAAAAGAGTTGGCCTTGATGTGTAATAATGCAAAGCTGAGTTGTGATGTATTTTTTGTACACAGGTAATGCAGTTTGGAAAGGGACGTTTTAATGTGCCATTTCTTCTGGCCGCCATACGCCTTGGACTCGGAGCCGGGAGGTGTGCGCTGGAACCTCCTGTTTTGTATCTAGCAATTATCTCTAGCGCAGGGCTGTGGTGGTCTGGAGCCTATCCTGGTTCGTAGCAATGAAAACAAGGCCTTGGTGCTGTGTTGATGATATTGTGATTTTTCTCTGCTTTTTGTATAACACTTTGTATCCATGTTATTAAATGCTGAAGTACTACAGCAGTAAGGATCTATTGCTTCTCTGAAACTAGACCATGAGAAACTGCTTAGAGATGAGGTTCTCAGGTTGTCCAAATTGCCAAATTACCGGGTAAAGGAAGTCACATCACATTATTTGTGTGCCGTGCTGCAAGAAGTTTTTGGCTTCTCTCATTAATGGAGAAGGGGTAGCTCTTAATTGAAAATTTGTGTCAGGTCAGAGAGCCCTGGCTGGTGCGCTTGCAGCTCACCCAATCCGTCATCTGTCCTCTGCTGGACAGTGGCACTAGTGCGAGGTCATCATTAGCGTTGAGCATTTCTGCAGCCATGTGATGGAGAGTGCTGCTCTTACCTATGTGGAAGCCATGTTGAAGTTTTCTGAGTGTGTGTCAAATACAGTCTTAGCTGCATGCGGACTCAATGATTGAAAAGAGAACTGAAGTATTTTAATGTACAGAATACCCACCATATTATTTGTTTGTGTTGGATTGCCAGACCACCACCGTAGTCATGCTCTTCTGTTTTGTCAGTAGGAGTTGCCCTAGAGCTGATCCTTGATTTAGAATGCGCTTCTCTCAGCTTACTACAAATGTTGTTCACACGCGCCCTGCTTTTGACGGAAGAGGTTTGTGCCTCGGTGACTTAGAAACCACTTATAGTTTTTCTTTTGAAAAAGTCCTGCATATCTAAAGGAATTTTCCACAGTCTTTTCATGTCTTGCTGAGTGGGTCAATGACAGCGAGATCCCTCTTCTGCTCTAACGCATTAAAATGTGACACTTCAGTCAATAACTTATTAAACGTGCTTTTGCGTGGAATATAAAAGAAAACACAAGACATACTAAAGACTTAAATATAAGGAAACATTTTCCAATTGGATGTATTCCAGTATCAGTCAACAGCTGTTTGTGTCCAACTGTTCATCTCAGACACGTGGGGGGCAGCTGTGAGAGTGATGGAGACATTATGTCCAAAAAGGGGAGGTGGTATTTGTGGTTTTTACCATAATGCCTCTCTGATGCATCCTGAAAATAATTTTTAGAAAATTACTCTGGTTTAACCATATTTTTGAATTCAGTAGAGACTAGTCAGAAAATCTAAAATGTTACATCTACAAAATAAAATACAAGAAGTACTGGATTCTGTGTCTATAAAAACAGCAATGAGTTGTTTTTTAAAAAAAAAAAAAAAAAAAAAAACTTGGTGGTGTAAAAGTTTATGAAGTTAGCTGGAGAAGTAGGTTGCCTAACTTAGTGAAATATTCCAAAGAGTAATGGATGTTTCTGTCATCAAACATTCACCTCTGGGAACCAATGCTAACAGGAACATAACGCTGAGGGCAACAGATGATTTCTGTGAATCTAACCTGTTCTTAGGTACAAATAGTGCATGTTTCTATATGACTTGATAAACAGGGAATGCAAATGACACAAATCTTCCTCAAGTGTAGTGTTGGCAATAACATGGTATAGAGTGCATAGTAAGAAATTTAAATGAGATTAAAGAAAAAAATTTGAGCGCGAGCTGACCTAGCCAAAATACATTTAATACACACCCTCGCCCTCCCCCGCTTATATATGCACTTTGTACGTTGTTACATAAAAGCACATTTCTTATTCCATTAACAGGGTTGTCTAATTATGGACTTGTAAGTTTATGATCAGCTCAAGTCTCACACTGACCTCTTGTTCTTTACTTTGTGCGCTTTCTTACCCCGAGGCTGTTTTTTCCCTCCATCAATTCTCTGAGAGAATAAGGAATTCCAGTGGCAGAAGCAATCAGCAAATCCGGATCAAGGAGATCCTCAGCAGAGTCCGCTGTCAGAATGGAATCATTTGTTCCCCTTGCAAGCAACTGCTGCTTGGTCCCCAGACCTCTCTTTCTTCAAGTGGTTTGTTTCATGTGGGTTTTCAGCCCTTTCCTCTGGGCTGAGCTGCCACTGTTAATTTTAGACTACACGCTAACTTTGGAAACTGCTTAGTATGTGTATTGTATCCCTTTTTTCTAAAGATTTTGCATTGTTCTCGTCCTTGTGTCTTGAATGCAGCGGAAGGAAGTTATATAGAAGGTGCATAATTATGCTGAAGGTACTTCAGTATCATTTAGGTATCTGAATTGATTTGCAGAAGTGGGGGGGGGGTAATAGCTTTTGCATTATTTAACCAATAAAGTTTGATTTTCTTCAAAGGTTAAAAGAATCAGGACACACTGATGCAGGGGTGAAGTTTAGTTCTGCTTTGTCTTCTGTTTAAAGAGGACATGTAATCATAAATGAAATGTGCATGTTTGTTTTTCCACTGGGAAAACTGCAGTAACCTGTGACCATTGTGGGTGTCAGGAAGGTTAAAGTCAGCCTCTCCCTTCAACCAAACAGCAGTTGGATGTAACTCAACAGTATCTGTAGTTTCTAAAAGTGGATTTCTACATTACACAGGCAATCGTTTGTGAAAGTACCCCAAAAAACATTCCACTACATGTCCCTACAACATGTGCTTTTCACTTATTGAATCTATGAGCACGTTTTAATGTTGCACTGGAGATCTCCATATGATTTTATACATTACAAAAGACTCAGTATTAAAAAAAATACTGTATTTTATAAAATGTACAAAAGTTATATACATAAATACCCAGCACAACAACAGTGCATTGGTAGAGTACAAAAGATTTCAGTGAACTTAAATTCCAACAAACACCATCAGAATCTGTATTACGAGGCCGTCCTGGAAATACAAATGTAGAGTGACGTATTTTTTTGTTTTTTTTGTTTTTTTTTTTGTTTTTTTTTTTTTTGCAGAACAAAATTTTTAATGTTTTTTGAGTTTTGAGTCACTAGCTCAAGTAACTTGATTTTACAGTTAGAGTATTTGCATATTCCTTTTTTAAAAAATATCTGTGAGGAATATGATGATTCCAGTCATTATTCATGTGGCCTACGGACCAACGAAGAGAAAAGTTCATGACTTCTTGTAATAAAGCATTATGTTTGACAGGATAACTGGAGCAACACTGAGACACAGCTGAGAGAGGCAGGACCGGCAGGTGTGTGTGTGTGTGTGTGTGTGTGTGTGTGTGTCTCTCGAGTGTCAATGTCCGTCTTTCTCAAACATTTCTGAAACACAAAACAAAGGCATGTGTCAAATAGAAACAAAGTATAAAGATGTCAGACTGTTAATGGGGCCAAAGAAATAATTTACAGTATTTACAGTGTATTACACTATGTTGTAGCAGGATATTTAAACGGTGACAGTTTCTACATATTTATACCTGTATACCTTTTTGTGCACGGCAGATCTCGATCCATAATTGTTCATACGCTGCCTCTACTGTTTTAGTATAGCAAGGCACTTAGTAAAATGTGGTTTCGGTACACTGCCCCTAATAAAAATATCATAAAAGTTGATAATTGGCTAATCATTTATAACCTGGTCTAAGTTTTACTGTAATTGCAAAGTATGGCTTTTTACTGGCAAACAAAAATAGTCTTAATTCTTTGAAAGTAACACTTTATACAGTAAAAAGAGCTGTGAAGTTAAGCAAGTATTACAAGTAATCTCTGTCCGAGTACCTTTTGAACTGATATGTTGCCATTAATTCTGTCAAAGTCTTTGTTTTGTCAGAAAGATACAAGTCTTTAACACCATTGGGTGTACAGTTAAATCCAAGCTTTCTGCAACCACCTTCTACGTAATCAGGGCTCACAAACACAGCTGCGGTGTCCAATGTAAACCCCAACCACTTGTTCTTAAGACATCATGTTAAGAAACCTGCTCTCCTCAGCCAGTGCAGTCAACATGGAGCTCATGTCCCCAATGGCCATGTTGCTCACACCTGGTGGCACGGAGGGCAGTGTCACCGAGTTGCGCGGGGTGGTGAGTCGGGAGGAATTCTGGGACAAGCTCTGCAGGAGGGCAGGGCTGAGGGTGCCCGACATGAGGCTGGAGTGGTCTCCGTCATCCAGCATGGAGTCAAAGTCAATTGGAGCGTGCTCCACACCCTGAGAGGAATCAACTGTGCTGGAGACCTGGTTGACTCCAGGAGATGCCACGGCAGCAGTTATGTTGTCATTGGGCTGCAGTAGTGCACCTGTTATCGGGTGGCCACCATCAGGAGACATTTGCATGTCGATAGTGCTGCTCGAGTCAAACATGTGGACCTGCCCTGTATAGAAGATGGTATTGTTGTGTCGGTTGTGGTCGGCAATAGACCTTTTAGGGCTGGCTTCTGAAGTGCTGTACCCAGCGCTGAAAACTGATGCAGACGGCTGCTCTTTACTCAGCCCCACATGATGCCTGCTGAAGGGTTTGGGTTCAGGGGGTGGCTGTGGCTGCAGAAGGCCTTGGCCTCCGTGGTGGACGGTCTGCTGGGATAACCCGGTATTGTTTGTGTGGTTGCTGTTGACTTGGGGGTATTTCTCATGATTGCCACTAAATGGTAGGTGGCTCTGCCCACTCCCTGGCTGAGTCCTCCTGTAAGCTTGCATAGCCTGATTTTGCACCATCTGCTCGCTGCTGTTCAGACCCAGTGTCCCTGGTTGTTTCTGGTTGGCATTTCCAGCTGTGGTGTTAGAACTGAGGTCCTGTTTGTACTGTTGTGTTACTGTGGTCTGATCACTGAAGTGGTGATGGAGGTTTATGGATTGTTGCCTCTGAAAGCAGTTCACCCTTTGGGGATTTAAGCCTGAGTTCCGCTGCATATAGTTCTGCTGCATTGCTTGTGCAAGGTTTAGACCTGTTTGCACAATCTCCTGGCTTGGGCTTAAATTCTGGTAAGGGCCAAAGTTTTGTTTCTGTTGGACTATGGTCAAGTTTCCCCGAACAAATTGCTGCTGCTTGACTTGGCCAGGTGTTGTGTCCACACTTCCGGAGCTGACCTCGTTCCACTGTACCGGCATGCTGTTCTTGCAGACCTCAGCTGAGACAGAGACCTGCTTCTGGGAGCCAGAGTTCATCTGGCATGGGGGCAGCATTTGCCCTGATAAGTTCAAGTTCATGTTGCTGTCTACAATAGCCATGCGTCGCTGATTGTAGAAATGTTGTTGTTGTTGTTGTTGTTGTTGTTGTTGTTGTTGTTGTTGTCGTCGTTGCAGCTGCTCCTGCTGCTGGAAGTCCTGCAATTGGCTAGGATACCCTAACACACTGTTGTCATTTGTGGGCCCGCTGCCCTGAGACTGGAGGTACTGCACCACATCATCTGGTAACATTAAGTCATCCTCAAGCTTTTGGTCACCTGCATCTCCAGCCATGGTCTCCATTACCACGTTCTCAGAGATGCTGGGTGGCCGGGCCACAAAGGCGTAGCGATGCAGATTGCCATCAGAGCGTGTGTAGCCGTGTAGGACCTGGTGACGACGCTCCAAACTTGTCAGTGGTGCTGTGTGGTTCACGTTACTTATGCTACTGTAGCGCTGCATCCTTGGGAGGGACAGTGGATCTGGGGCTGGGCGTCGTACAGGGTCACTGGCCCGGCGTGGGAGACTCGCTGGGACCTCGTGGGGCATCACGCTGGTACCAATGAAGCCGGAATCGCTGCAGCGTCGGGGCACCCCGGCAGGGGGAAGCGAGTGAGGTAAGGAATCCTGGGACTCTGCGTACAGCGCCATTCGAGTCTTGAGGCTCATGCGATCCATATTAGGCAGTGGTGTGGGTGGGGCACCCCCAGTGGCAGCGGCATACTTGGCCTTGAGGCGATAGTGCTGAGCCGGGGTGAGGCTGAGGAGGCCAGGGGGCCCTCCGCACTGGCTGGCCTCGCTGGAACGACGCGACAGGTCTGCAGAGATGGGGTCGTAGGAGTCTGCTGAGCTAATGTTGTTATGACGGCTGCCAAACTGCGAAGCTTCGCTGGAGCGACGGCTGGAGAGGCAGGGCGAGATGCCAGAAGACCGGCGGCTAAGGTTGTAGGCGGAACTGATGGTGCTGGTGGTGCTGTCTCTGCGCTCAATAAGATTATTCAGCACGGTCATCTCCCCAGAGGACAGCTCGCTGAAGCGTGGATTAGGGAACACTGCAGTTGGACCAATACTTGAACTCTCCGTTAAGGAACCTGGGACACAGCACGTTTTGGTCAATCACTGGAACAGTTTTTTAGGTTTTGCGACTATCGTTGATCCTGTACTCCTTTGGAAAATCTTAAGGCAGTGCTTACTGTCCGTGATGACAATCGTTTGGTATATTGATCTGAATACTAACAAAACTAAATGCTTCTAAAAGTTTGTATTGTCAGAAAGTTCTTTAATTAAACATTTTGTTGGGCACTAGCTGTACTTAGATATTCTTCTATATATTGTACTTCTAAATTGTACTTAGAAGTTTGATTAGAAAGTTAATAATGGGCTTAATTTTGAACTTTGAGTTTAGTATTCACCAGTCAGGCTGTGCTGAAAGTTCTGCAGGTTACTCGCATTATTTAGTCTAGACAGCAAAAGTTTTAAAGTGGAGGAGAACAATTTTTGACAGCAGTGTACAAGTACTCACCGGTACCTGATATGGGAGGCAGCTTGGTGTTGTGCAGTTGAAGTGCCTGGTTGGCCCAAGAGCAGGAATCCTTCACGGTCTTCAGCTTCTCCTTCTTGAGGTATTCCAGCCCGTGGGCTGCACTGGTGGCCTTGCGCAGCTGGAGGCCGACCGCCGGGGCACCCGGGGAGATAGTAGAGTCCACGATAGGGGCAGGCTCATCCGGTGTGCTCAGGTCCCCCACACTGCCCCCACTGAGTGCGGCCATCTCTACCCCACTGTCGTGGTAGGTACTGCTGCCAGTTGGTGAAGGCTCACTGCAGCATGACGACTGTCCACCAGGGCTGGACTGATACATCTGTGGAGCATGAGAGCATCAGACGAGGGATCGGTATGACGTTGGGATGTGGAGCTCAAATGAAGAGCAGCGATAATATAGATACAACAGTATGTGGCCACTCTGAGCTGGTCTTGTGCACCACACATACTCTTACAAACAGTTATCACAGGCCTTGTTATATCGTCTACATCGCGCCCTTTGCTTCATCCCTATGTGGTCAGGGAGATGGGGAAAGGGCAAAATGGATTGCCTGACAGATTTTGCTCTGTATCCCATGACTTCATTATGTCATAATGACAGATTGAAAGACAAATGGCAGCCTAATGTGGCAGCGACCCTGCCCATTATGAAAGTGTCTTCTGTGTTTACATGGGTAATGAATAGGCAGCTGATTTTGAGGTGAGGTTCCCCTGCTGCATCTATTCTATGACAAAAAGCCTCAAAGAAGATGACACAAATTTATTGTGACCCAAAAGACACTGAAAGAGGAAAGGAATAAAAGGCAAGTCTTGATCACAGCTTGAGCAGCAGTGTTATTTGCTTAGCGCACGCAAAACAGCCCCCAGCCTTTGAATATTGATGTAGTGGCTTTTATCACTGCGGATTGGGGATCACTGTCAGACCACCGAGCCTCTGGGGGACAGAAGTAAGTGAGGGGAGAGGGAGCTCCTGGGAAATCAGGATAGTATGCAGCTTTTTTTGTTCAAGCTTCACGTGAGACACAGGAACATATGCTGACTTCTGGGACTAACTACTGTATGTGATGTACTGGATGTGTTTGCGATGTGTATCAGATTTGTCATAGTTAAACAAAAAGTCGTCTCTAACGGTGCAATTAGATGGTTGGTTGTGTTATTGAAGGATTATTGTAGTACTTTCAGAAGGAAAAACCAAGTCCAAACAATTATTTAATGTTTGAGTAACTATTTTGAAAGGGACAAATTTAATAAACCAAATACATTAAGTTTTTTCATGCATAAATAAAATTTTATGAAACTGTTATAGTTTTTTTTTTTTTTCCCCTCCCCATATTGTGATTACAGGGTGTAGAGCTGAAAGAAGTTGAACTGTAGCTCACCTTAGTAATGTCTGTCCTTAGGGAAAGTTTTAAAGAAGAAGAAAAGAGCCATTGAAGCAAGGAAGCAACAAGCAAGGAAATGTTGTTAGAAGAAGAAGAAGAAGAAATATAAACGGGTTAAGGAAAAGCCAACATGCCAAAATTTGTGTAGATTCAGATAAGATATGAATTCTGTCAGTCTGTTGGGGTTTAAACATTTCTTGGCATTTGTTTTATTTCAGCAGATAAAAATGACATTTGCAAAATATCTTCCTTATGTAAGAAAGTGGGTAAAATGTGTGAAATTCCTCACAAGGTCTATGGCCGTATAGATTGTAACCTCATCTTACCACAGAATTCTCTGTTTTTATGGACTTGAGTTGCACACAGTCCTCCACGCCTCTGGGGGCACTGCTCAGGTCCACCTTGTCCTGCAAGCCTCGACCACCCTGGTTTGTGCTCGCTTCGTTCTCTCCATTCTCCCTAGGTGGTTGTGGCCTCGGGGGCAAGTCATTCCGTTGCTTTTTGGTGACGTGTGCTTCGGGTCCATGGACGGTCTTGACATGCTTGCGGAGGGAGCTGGGGTCTGTGTATCGCTTTGTGCATCCTGGGATTTTGCACACGTAGGGTTTCTGCGGGGACAGTTTTGAATTTCTCGTTTAGTTTTCCCATGTGGTATTTGGCCAAGATGTGTAGCGTTCAGTTTGAGATGTTAACTTGGTGATCCTGTTTTAGTGAAGGCTGCTGATTTGAATCTCCTGTCTGCTGCTGTACCCTTGAGGAATATACCCCGAATTACTCCCGTAAGAACATCCTACTGTGTAAAGTGGTAAATGATTGTTAGTTGCTCTGGATAAAGACATCGGCTAAATAACTAGTACAGTTAGTCCTTGACTTATGACATATGAGCCTAATGACAAGTCGAACTGATTGTACTTTCTGTGGTGTTAATAAATAAAACATTTGGAATGAAAGTGCAATTAATGGAGCGAGATGAACATATTACACCTAAATACTGTACAATATTATCAGTATTATTTTAACAGGAATAACGTTAATTTTTTATATATATATTTGTGGTGTGAGGCGACTTGCTGGAATTGCACTGTGTGTGACGGATTTTGAGGTTTTCCTGCATCCTCCTTCATCCTGCACCTGATATGTTAAGCATACAGGGGATGATAAAGGCACAGGACAGGGACCCCCTGGATCTACCGCCAGCAGAAGTGGCGAGAAACGAGATGGGCAAGATTTTCAGCACCGAAATCTAAACCGTTACGGCTTTTGCAGAAGAAAAAAATTTGTGAAATTTTTAATGTGCAAACAGCATAATTAAGTGCATGTATGAAATTTATTTTGCTCTATCAGAAGTTGATTTTTATGTGCAACAGCTCAGGTCGCAGTTTTGCCCTGCTCTTTAGACCCGTCTATTAATACTCAAAACTGGTGTGTGCAGAAGTTTGAGTTGAGAGTGTAGCGCAATCCAGCTTCCAGTCCCAGGACTCAAACACAACAGGGAGCCTCTGTCGGGAAGGATGTGGAGGTGGACGTGAGCTTTGTGCGGACTGCTGCAGTACCTCATTGGAGTGGGTGCGGTTCTGGTGCTTTGCTCGATCCGAGGCGTTGGAGAACGCTTTGTTGCAGCCCTCGTGCTCGCACACGTAGGGCTTCTCACCCGTGTGGGACCGCAGGTGGGTCTTGAGGTTCTCCAACCGGGAGTAGGCCTTCAAGCAGCCCTCAAACTGTGAAGAACCCAGGAATGCAGTCAGACGTCGAACATCCGAGCAGCGAAAGAGTAGTTATGCGTGATATGTTATATATTAGCATGCAGCATACGCTGGGTCAGCCCTACGTGTTGCAGTTTCACTTCCCCCAGTATTTCTGCATAATTTGTTATTCCTTTAAAGCTGGCTGGTGGTGGTGATAATTGGCAGGAAGTGTGCATGGGTAGCAAATTAGATTACCTCAAAAAGCTCATCTGCCTGCACTTCGTCAAGAAAAATTCTCTTGCAGTTAGAACTGCAAGAGAGGAAATTAATGCATAGGGGATTGTCCAGCTATAGCTCCTAATAAAAGCCTACAGTTGGCTTTTCTGACTTAAATTACACTCTATGCCCTTCTTCTGTCAACCACCGTAGGGAGGTCTCTGCAGTTTTCTTGAGAAATCACATTTTGGTTTCAGCTTTGAAGCTGACAACCAGGAACTTGAATTTGTTAGCTAGTGCTGCAGCGTGTGCTCTGGGCACAGATAGCATTCGGGAAGCAACCCTTGAACACTTCTGTCCTGTTAACCTCACACAACATGTCTAGCGTTGAATGGCTTTCTGACATCTTTTCAGGTAAACTGTCTTTTACTAAACTTGTAAGTACATTGCTGACTGCTGAGGCTGTGTCTCTTTAGATACCTTCTTCCTTAGGTAAGCCACAACTCCCTCTGAGATTAAGGTAAGGGAGGGCAAGGGCAAGACCTGTCAAGTAGAAGTGAGCTCACGGCATCCACTCACTTCAACAACAACCACCAGGTTCTGTGGTTGGGAGCCCGCAACTGCCAACCACTGGCAAATGAATGAGTAACCACAGGCCTGGATGACTTTAACATCCTCGGATTAGAGCTCCGCCTCGAGCTACACACTGGCGTTTTGTAGTGAACGAGTCCACACAGGTCCTCGGTCACCACAGTAGACTGGCCAGGGGTTTGTTCCCCCCCCCTTCATGTGGGAGTTGTTTTGTCGTCTTCTCCTCAGCTGCCACCTGGTTTATCCAAGTAGTTAATTAACTATGTCTGTTGTCTTAGAATTAGATCTATACTGTACTATTTCCTCCTCCTTTGTAGCATTCCTTCAAGCATTGTTGGTCACCCCGGTGAGAAGAGCGCTTTGTAAAAATTGAATTTAATGGATTTTCGTGGTAATGGAGAATATGGAGGTGGTTTAGCACTGCCTACTTCAGCACTTCTTTGCAACGGACAGTTGTTGGTGTTCATTAAGGAATGTACTTCTGTCTGTGTTTGGGAATTGGCTTTCTGCATTACCGACGTTTTTACGCTGCAGTTTAAGAGGACACTGAATTTAAAAAGCTTCTGTCTGTGTGTGTCCGGGTATCACTGTTTCTTGATGCATTAATGTATCTGTGTGCAGATTGTCCATCGTGACCTGTCCGTCACTCACCGTGCATTTGTGTGGTTTCTCGCCCGTATGCCGTCGCATGTGGACCACCAGCATGTACTGGGCCTTGAAGGGCTTCTGCTCGCGTGAGCACTCCTCCCAGCGGCACACAAACTCCTTCTTCTCCCCGTGGATGTGCTCGTTGTTGATGTGCTGCAATGGGGTGAATACCAGCAGTGTTAAAACACACAGACCGAGCTTAACAGAACTTGTCACATTTTTCCATTACGCATTTTCTTAGAATGTCTCAGGATTCTTTTAAAATGTTCTGGAATGTTTGGGCCTTTTCAAAAATGAGCCCAGTGGTACATCATCTGATTAATCTCGCTGGTCCCTTCTGGACCATCCCCTGTGGTGTTAAAGGAGCGCAGAAGCCATTGTTGTGGGACAAGGGAGTTGTCAAGAACTTGAGCTAATAGAGGCCTGTGAAGACAAAGTCCTAATTTCAGGTTCTGACACAGAATCTATTCATGTAAGGAATGAAAAGTAATGTCATCAATCAGAGTTGCCAGTGTATTTACATTTGTCATGCTGGAATGAAAGAATCTCACGGTAATGTTTTTTTGCTGTGGACATCAGTAGGTGAAAAGCTGGTCCTTTGATACAAGCTCAGTTAAATTCCTGTGCTTTCATGAAAGGGACCTAATCTGCAATATAGGTGGCTTAAAACAACTTCAGATCTCAGTTCAATTACCTGGCAAATACCTGCCTCCCTCCTTTCTGCTAGAACTTGAATTGCTCATTTTCACATGGAACAGGCTGATTTGTGTGAAACACACCATTGTGTTTTTTAAAAAAAAAAAAAAAAACAAAAGGGGCAGGGGAGGAAAAACAAGTCGGTATTTAAGTTCCACGTCTTAATTTGTGTTGCGGTGGTTGCAGACGGAGGCGACTAAAGTTCAGGTGTCTTTTTTCGTCTAAAAGCATGGTCTTGCGCTCACGTTTCTGTGTTGGCATTTCCACGGTCTCTATACGTCCAATTGCAGTCAGGTTGTCCGAATTTTACCGTTTGCCACGACACTTTAGTCCAGTCCTTGAAAAGCGGCGATGGGTCAGTGAACCCAGGCGGGGTCAGGCTCACTTCCTTGACCGCCTGCAGGCTCACGTTTCATGGAGGCGGCCGAGTCTCATTCTGTAATGAGCATCCAAGAAGTCTCGCTCACCATGTTCCCAGGGTTGGCAGATAGTGGCTTTTGTTATGCGTCCACATCTGTGGGCAGTTCATCACTGCTGAATCGCAATGCTGTGTGTGGCTGGGAAATGGCAACATCCAGCTTGTACTGCTCATATCCCCAGGAAGTATCTGCACCTATAATTATGTGTTAACTGGTTGTTGTTTTTATTGTTGTTATTGGTTTCCTCAAAAGACCCATGATGTTTGTTAGGGTGGGCGTGAGCGCAGGCTCCATGCTGACTACTTACCACCCCCAGTCCCCCTTTTTGTTCTGCTTGAGCGACTGGTAGGAATGCAATAGAGACGTTGGTTGGTCTTTGGGCTCAAGTCCTCACATGTCTAGATACGCCTACCATTTTTTTGGGGGGTCTGAGGGGTGGACGCCAGACTTCAGGAGAGTAAATTACAAGCTTCCCAGTGGCTTTCACCCTTGATTTGATGTTGTTTGTGCTCAGAGGACATGTGAATTCCACAAGATACTTGTAATTTTATTGAAATTATACCTTAAGGTGGTAATCTTGTTTTATCAAAATGATTTCACAGTTGACTATGATAACGTCACTTCCTTCTGTGTATGAAGTTAGAGGCGTAAAAATTTTTAAACTGTTATACACTAATTTACATTTTCCTAATCCTTGTCCAGAGTGACAGTTGATGTGCTCACCTCCTTACTCGCGTGAAAACGTAAAGGACCGAAGGGGAATTTCTCACAAAAACTTAAGATATTTGTTGACCTACAATTTTTACAAATTCATGTCTATTCTCATCCCAAATATCTGGATGAAACCTGCGTCCCCAGCTTGTGTGCACACGCAGACGCACGTGCATGCAGGAGTGGCTACTCTCCATCCTGGTGTGACGAATGAAACGCTGACCTGAGCTCGAACCCAAGAACGGTGTGAGATGTTGGGCCTGCCTGTGCGCTCAGACACTGAGAATGCAGGGCCCATCCCGTTAATCACAATGCTTTGGCAAATAAAACTCGGGGGTTCTGGGAGAGTTTGGACTCCCTTGGAGTGACAAAAGATTTACGCTGGGCCTCGGGGGTCAAAGGTCACGGTGGTCGTAGATGTGGAGGTCATGGGTTAGTGCAAAGATCAGGGGTTGGTGCTGGTGCTGGAGCAGCTGTGCTGTCAAGACTCCTGCTACACCACAAGTCTCTTTAACTGAGATGTGTTAGCAGTGAAACATCTTTTAAATAAGAGATGTTGTTATGTCTATATGCAGCAGTGAGCAAAATTCTGTACTCAGCACTAGTGAATGAAGTTTCTAACTGCAGTTGTGATGAACAAAATAAACAAACTGCTCTGTTGTTAAGAGCAGCATATATCTGAGATTGTGTGTTTTGTACAAAATAAGGTGAACAACAGAAGTTAGTTACTCATGCTGGTGCAAACTTGAGAACTGATCATACCGTGTCTTTCTGTCCAAGGTGAGCGATGGCCACACCTCAGGCTGTCGGTGAAACTTCACCGCTCTGGTGACTTTAACCCCAAGTCCACCTCTTTAGCCCCACAAACAGGTCTGCAGCCGTTACTTACGTGCACCAGCTGCTCCTGTGTGTCATACTCTTTAGAGCATCCCTCCCAGCGACAGTTGGTCTCGTACACGGTCTCCGGTTCTTGTCTGCACTCGTCCTTGTCCAGGTCCTCCTTCAGGTCCAGGAGGCCGCCCAGCTGGTCCTGGGAGATTGAGAGCTTTCAGTTAAGACCTGGGCATATTTATGCTTATTAAACGTGGTTAATTCTCTGAGAGCTGATTGGTGGCTGGGGCTCAGGGCAGTGCTAGATGGCCACGGCTGGATCGCGTGTTGACAGAGCTTCTCACAAATTTTAACGCTGTGCATTAAAACTACACAGGCCTTAAGTCTACTTTGGGTCATTCTGACAGGTAACATGGGTTTCTTGTTCAGTGTGAAATCCTTGTCCCTGGTGCTGGTGGCAGTGCTGACGTGCCGCTCGTTCTCGGTCCTGGAGCCATGCCGCCGCCAGCCCCCGTGGTGCCCAGCCTGCTGACGACAGCATGTTCATCTGCACCCCAAGCACTGTCTTCATCAATTTTGCCGGCCCCAGGGCGACAACGCTCACCACCAGCCCCATGCATCACCGCCCTGAGCTCGTGTCTGCTTCGCAGAAAGGAGCCATGAATTTGTCAAAAAAAAAAAGCGAGGGGGAGGGGGGGGGTTGAGAAGATGGGGGAGCCACATGACAATAACAGCCAGCCCCATATTTCATTAAAATAAAGCGCTCCGGTACAGTTTACAGTACAGCGGTCGCAAAGGAAAAGCAGGGAAAAACGAATGGCGGCAAAGCTCTCATCACCAGGAGTTTTTCTTTCAGTCTGCAGGAAAGGGGGCCTGGGGACCAGGCGACTCCCGTGGGTCGCACGTTGCTCCATTGATCACCAAACGGCGTTTCGGGGAGAAAATAACTTGCTTCGTGGATAACAGGATGCTTGGTGGGGGGGAAAAAACAGTCTGCCATGAGACCAAACTACTCCAAATAGCAGGACTACAAAAATGGACCCTCTTTGTTCACTTTTGGTTCGTGGTATGCATGGTGCAATTTATGTTTGGTATTTATTTATTTATTTATTTATTTTTAACAGTATCGGTGTTGGAAACTTTTTTTTTTTAAGATCATTAATCATAATTTTTTGGCTTGCTCGGAATTATAACTTGTTACAAATGTAACTAGAGAAAATGCAGAAACATACAGAAGCGTTCATCTCCACCGAACGTATAATATGTATTAATCATTGCACTATTTTAATTTGGTAACATCCTGACTTTTTAAATAGGGATATAAAGTCCGCCTGTCAAATGAGGAAGAGTTGAGACGCAGCGCAGCCTAATGGTGCAGTAACAAGTTGGTTAAGGAGCACTGAAAGATCAACACTCTCTTTCTTACACCTGTGAAACGTGATACCTGCCTGGGCAGGACTCTTATCCACTTTGCTTTACCTGAGAGCTGGGGGAGGGTGGCTGAGGACCTTCAACCTCCATCTTCACCTTTGACCTCTTGGTGGTCATGGGGTTGACGGTGCTGGTGACGGCCGAGTCGCTGCTGGTGTTCTAGAACGAGATTAGAGGACACTAGACGAACAGCCAGCGGTGGTTCCCATTGTTTTTGATACTCCTAGCTGAGATTTTCACAGATCAGGAATGTGTCGATGGACAGCCAAAAAGCTGCCCAATGGGGACGGGTGCTGCTGGCCATTTGTGGCATTTGCTGTGGGTTTTCGATAACAGCTGGAATTATGGAATTGGTACAGTCAGCAGAAATGTGCTGGTGATTTTCTAACCCCGGCCTGAGGCTGGTAAGGGGTGGTGGGAGGGTCACGTGGGACAGGCTATGGGCTCGGGGAATGGGGGGGGTAAATTCTCGACCCTGTTGTTTCTGCTTGGCGGTTTATCTTCACACAAGCCGGTTCAAGACGGACAAAAAAAAAAACCAGCAGGGACCCCAACAGTTAGATGTTTGCTGTAAAGATTGGGAACTGTTGTCTTGTACAAACAAGTAAGTGAAGGAGGAAAAAATTCAGGATACCACACAAAACCATGGAAAATCAGACACTGCAAAATGCTGTGTGAATAAGGGTTTTATGCTGTTTCCACAGTACAGTTTAGCATACTTTCCCACAGCAGAAGTCCACCATGGCGTGGTCCAGGCCTCACCTTGCTGGACTCGCTGCTGTTGTGGGTGGCAGTGGGCAGGCAGGAGAGGCCCAGAGCATGCTGCCGTGAAGAGAAGGTGGGCGATGGCTGCAGGAGCGGTGGGGTGTGGCCAAAGGCACTCAGACCCCTCTGCTGGGAGAGGATCTGCTGGTAGGCCACAGGGTTGATGGCATGCGGGAATGGGAAGGAGGGGCTGGAGGAAGAGTACGACAATCGGGTCATTTACATGACTGCCTGTTGGCTCTTTCCTCACGCTTTGTTCAACAAATTAATACCACACTAAGTACCTTCCTTAATCAGACATACAGAGAAGTAATTGGTGGCACTGGAAGAATGGAGTCCTCTTAAATGATGTATGAGAGATCACTAGTGTAACCGTGAGTAACGTAACAACTCAGTGTGTAGGAAAGCATGGTGAATGCTGGAGGTCTTTTCTCTCTCTCCAAGATGTTGTACCTAATGCCCCCAACAGAGAGGTGGCCATATGAGCTGCTGGCTGCAGAGCTGCTGCGCGAGTTGTTGATGTAGGCCACCAAGGAGTTCGGTGAGGTGCGGATCATGGTCTGTAGGTCGATGCTGGCGTCCGACAGGGGCGAGATGGAGAGGGCTCGCTTGCGGCTTAGCCTAGGCGTCAGCCTGGGGCTGGGAAACCGGGAAACTGCAGGGCACACAAGGAAAACAGAGGTGTTATCAGTGCTGTCGACCATTAACACCACCCACCCCGGACTTTTGCTTCCATCCAAACATCTGAAGGCGAGACCACAAAAGAGGGTGCAGTCCCAACTCCCAACGTGAGGACAGTCACTAACCGTGCATCACTGTCTGCAGGCTACAGTGCAGGCTGGTTCTTCCACGGTAGAGTTTCAGCCCATCTCAGAGACGCTGCTCGCTTTACAAACAGAGCTGGGATTATTAATGTTTACGACTTCGGGATGACTTCCTTGAAGCTTCCTTGTCCTGTCCTATTCGACACACTGCTATTTCTGGGTTCCAGAGCTCAGGTGGAAAGCTCCGGTTGGGACTGTGTGATTGATGCCCGTGCAGCCTCCCTCTGACACAGAAGCCCCCCTGGAAGCAGTGCGCCACTATCAATAAGTGGCCAAGATTGATTTCCAGCTAATACTGTAACAGTCGTAGAGAAGGCGAGGAAACGGAAGAGCTCGTCTCCCGGGTGTCCTGTGCGAAGGCCGCAGTGAAAGCATCATCGGGAGATGCTAAACATCTTCTATGTGAAAATAGTAGTTTAAAAAGTGCAAAAACTTGTTTTTGTACAACATTCAAACAGAATACAAGTACGGACGATTTGGCTTAAAACGATGTATTTTTAAATATTTTTTCTTTCGTACTTGTTTGTTCACTGGATTCACAACATTTGTTTTACTTAAGCTGACGAGATAACTGTTTACATACTTGCAGTAAAGAATTTTATATTTTACAATACATTCAATAGCCATCAGTCCAGTGTATGGAATTATGGGATTTCAGCACTGTCATCATAGCAAATCCATCATCAAATATCTCTCTAGAAGCAGCGTCTCCCGATGCATTTTTCTCACGTGTGTTTTAAGATGCATTGAAAACTACGGATTAGAGAAATTTTGAAAATAAATAAGCCAGACTTTATTTTGTTGTGAAAACAAGTCTTGGTCTGACGTCTGTGCTACAAAGAACAGCAATTACTGAATGCTGCTGTGGCAAAGAGACTTTGCAATGCACTGCTTTATCGCTACAATCTTTCACATACTTAGTGCTTATTCAGATTCAGATCTTCCGATGAACAATTAATTGTTCCCAATAATTTACAGCAATTACTAAGATAAGTATCTCTGGCTCCTACATTTCAGAATGTTAAATGGAGGTAATTTACAGAATTGATTTCAATCAAAAGGTAGTCTGTTGTTGGTGGGCCAATTCCTCCCCCCCTCATTTTTCAGCAAATAATGGATTTTTTTGCTATCCTTTCTGCTATTTCAAAGTATCATATTTTCTGAATGACTATTTTGAGCTTCACTATTTAATTTTTGAGTTTGTTCTCCTTCTAATGCTTGAGTGGCAGCCTTTACAGGGAGGCCAGTTTTGCACGCACAGTTCTATGATGCGGACAAAGCGGAGGAACACATTACAGCTGGAGGTGGATAAAAAAGCGGTCTGTAAAAAGCAAGTGCAGCCATCCAGCTGGCACTGCCGCAAGCACAACGTGGGCCTGGGCAGCGGAGGGAGGGAACGGCCGCCGCTGTAGGACTCGGCCCTTCCGCGGTCGCTGTCGGGCTGCAGTTTCCCCTCAAAGCCAGTCCGGCGTGAGGGCAGCGGGCGGCTCGAGCGGGGGCTCTGCTGGTTCACACCGAGGGGACTGTGTTGCGATAAGCCGGGGGATGGTAGCCAAAGGCACTGGCAGCAGGAGGGCTCTAGCACAACTCTGGAACACGAGCGGTGCGACGGACGTGATGCCTCTACAAGGCAAAATAATGCCGCTAATGAGATGATGGCTTGTAGAGCCATTGAAGATGCCGAAGAGGGTTTCAGCTCAGACTTGCGTAGTGCAAACAGCTCTTTTGTTCAGTGACAGGGATGAGGTGTTTAGGACTAGCAGTCTTATTCATCTCTGTTACTGCTGCACGTCTCTGGGGAGATGATTATTAAATGTGCCACTTCCCTTGATAAATGGGGACATGTAGAAGCCTGGTCTTCTGCTTACTTTAGTGCCCCCCTTCCTAACACCCCCCCCCCATACGCACAAGTGATTTATTTCACTGACCACTGTTCACCTAGAGGGTTCTCTGCCCTAAGGCCATGGCTTTTTGGAAGGGAAAGTGAGGCACTGAGGTGTTTGCGCTCGGTGTAAAAGAGGGCTGAGGGAAAGGAGCGATGGAAACGAGAGGTTGAGGACGTGTAGGGAAAGCCCCTCGGAAACCTACAGAAACCCACCGTGTCGCACGTTGTTTCTGGACAGTCGGTCCTTTCTGTAATCCCATCTACTCCTCTCCAGCTTTGTGGATGTGGGAGCGCTAGTCTCGTGTAATTACACGTTTGGATGCCCGTTTACTAAACCTGTCATTACCGTACCCACTGACCATGCTGCTGCAATTGGTGGAGTTTTGTAGAAAATAAAAGTATGTGACAGAAAGGCTCTTGCTAACCGAGACTGCTTCCCAAGCTGAGTTATAAGCAGCGTGTCCCCTTGAGTTTACCACTGCAGTGGGTGTTCACCTGCATTGCACGGGTCTCCTCGGGGACAACAGTCAGACCGCACACACATCATGGTGGCACGCAGCGATTGGCAGATATTTGCAGCCTCTGTCTGCAGGGAGGCCTCTGCCTTGCTGGTTCCAGGCAGAAGTTTCTTATCACTTCCACTTTGGAGTTCACGTAGGGGTTCTTCTTCAGGTTCAAGTGTAGGATTGCCTTAGAAGGCCAGGTGGAACGTGTTCACGCAAGGGGAGTCAGTCCTGGCCAAATGGCTCTCCAGCACAGTGCAGGTGCCACAAGGTGCACACAGCTAACACTGAGTAAACAAGCTGCATATTTGTGTGTGTGTGTGTGTGTGAGAGAGAGAGAATCCCAGTTACCAAACACCCAGGCTTCAGAACTGGAGATGTCTTCCCTAACTGTGGCTGTCGTTGAGGGAGCACAGACGTTTCTCCCGCTGCTTTCTAGAAGCAGATTGTTTTGCTTCACTCCCCCCTCCCTTCTGTTCACCTAAGCTGCTCTGTGAGAGACAAGGTTGTGTTTCTCAGTGTGGGGTGATGGGAGGGGAGGAAAGGAGGTGTGAAAAGACTGAAGTTAATCTCGTGTTGTTTGGATTCATGTTGTCTTAGATGTGCCTGGGTTGGGTGACGCGTTAGAATTAACTGCTCATTAATGAATTTGTGTATATTTATTTATTTATTTATGTAAATAACCACTTTATGACCACTGTCTTTGAACAGCCTGCTTGTTTTCTTCATTTTCAAAGTACAGTCCGTTCAAAAGGTGGCATCGATGCCCGGTTTACTAACGTCAAAAATGTGCTCTCAGTACAGATATTGTTAGTCTTTGTACTAGTTGCTGCGGTGATTATTGCCCCGGAACACACCCTGCTGCTACGACCTGTGACACGCAGCTGCCACCGACGGCCCACAAACACACCCCTTTGCACAGCGCTAAACCATTTCGGCGCACCGCGGTTGTCTGCGCCAGGCTTTTCATTGTTTGTCTGTGCATGTTTGCATTTTAACAGCCCCGTTTGATTGTTTTGTGTCTGACACCCATGTCATGGGGAAAGTGCAGATATACTGGATGGAAGAAGAGCTTCAGTAATTCAGCGCAGTGGGCCTGGCAGGCCGTAGGAAACCTGGCCAAGGCAACAGCTGCCTCCACTACCTCAGCCACAGGCGCTGTGTTGTTGTGGTATTTCACTCGGAATAATTATGCTCTCTGTGGAAAGGACGGGAGAATAACCCTGGAAAGCACTCAAGCCAAGGTTGTGCAGTAATAGACAATGTGTCGGTTTCAGCTGGCAGTTATTTGTCACGTTATTTTGCAAACGGTATAACGTATAATACCATTATTTAGAGGACACAATACTGAATTTCCCTCTCGGTGTAAAATTCTTTGCCAAAAAACTGAAGTAGTCTGTGTGAATATTCATGTGAAATTTTGCTGTGTAAATGTGGTACTGCGAGTGTTTCCTCTGAAGGTTAGTCGCCCCGCTGCCGAGGACGGGCATTAATGTGCTTCTATTCTACAAGTAACCGCTGTTTTCTGCCCGCCTCGCTGCCATGTCTGCTGACTAATACGAATCTGAGGGGTTCATTGAAGACTTGTGGTGGGTCTGCAGAATTTATTAGTGCATAAACTGATATTAAATGCACACATAAATTTATCGGTGCTCCATGCCAAAGAAATGTAGCTGCTGATGCATATTTACCATTCCTCTCAAAAAATGAAACCCTTCATTGAGGAGTTTCCCTTGAAGTAATTAGCCCGGCCAGGCTGGACTTTGTCAATACCGTGTCTGTGTGCAGGTCCGATTTGGCCCGTGGTCCCGGTGCCCCTCGCCTAGGGACGGCCCGGAGCCAGGAGGCGTCGAACCCGCTGAGAGGGAAAACAAAACAACAGACCAGGAGCGAGGCGAGGCGGCGCAGGGCGGGCTGCACTCTGTGGGTGTTTAAGCAAACAACATGGGGGCTGCCTTGGTAAACAGCCGTGGGCAAGTGCTGCGTGTTTTTCCAACCGCACTACGGCGGTCTGCAGTGCTGGAACCAGGGACCATCAAGCCCCCTTTCCCCACCAACCTCGTTCTCCAGCCCTGCTGCCACCCTCTCCCACCTTCAGTGTGTTTAGGAGTTGAACGTGTTCTGAGGAGCAGGAGGATTAATGCTCAGACTGGGTGTGGAATGAAGAGTCAGTGAGGTTAGAATAACAGGTCACGCACGCGTGAACCCCACAGAGTGCTATAATGTGCGCAAACCTGGACAGAGAAACTGCATCAGCTTTGTAATTTTGCTGTTAAACATTCCTCTTTAAGGTGTGGATTTTCATGGGGCAAGTCGTCTTTAAAGCAAACCCTTTGATGGATTAGGCTACAACCCGAAGTCCTTGTGGCAGCATTATCCTGGCAAGAATCTGTCTCTCATCTGGACATGTCTACCCTTTTAAGGTGGCAGAGGATGTTGAGGATGAAAGCAGTCATTCATTACAGTAAACAGACCTCCAACCCAATGCTTCCCCCGAAAGGACAATCACCTCATAAATGTCCTGCCTGCTTGATCCATCCTATTCTTGTTTATGGAAAGTCTTGGTGAAGATCTGAAGTATTGTATATACTTGAATACGCTCTCCCTTTTGAAGTCGTTTCAAATGGAAAAAATGTATTAAACATCTTTACGTTTCGTTTGCTGTTGAACTTTTATCGTTCTCCTTGGGGTCATTCCGTCATACCTCAATACTAGAATGAAAGGGTGGGCTGAAGAAGAATGAGCGTCTGAGAAAGAACGCATGCGAGTCATCCAGACTGAAAGCAAGGCCAGCTTCTCCACCGAATGTGTGCGGAGTCTCGAGTCTCATCAGTAGTCTGAGTGTAACACAGGTTTAAGTCGGGCCCCCAGCTCTGAGTTCCAGTGCTCTCCCACTGTGTGTAGTTTCCCCCACTTTCTAAAGACGTGCTCTTCGTGTCGTGCGAGTGTGTAACACTTGTGATTTAACTACGGTTTGATGCCACTGAAACTTTGCAGGTCACAGCAACCCTGAGTAGATGAGCAGTTGACTGTCTGTCACTCACTCACTCACTCACCATCTACTGGGCTGATGTAGTCAGGCAGGTGGGTGGCGGCGGCAGCTCCAGTCTGCAGGAGCAGATCTCCATAGGGGCTCCGGTGACTGGCCATCAGATGGTAGTACTCGGCTGGGTTGGCCCCTGGGGGGGGTGGGGGCAAGCTGAAGAGGCTCCGCTCCTTCAGGTGCTCGTGTGCCACTGGAAGGGAAGAACAGGGATGAAACTGACAGATGGGTGGGTGTTTTATAGTGTTTTGAGACGAGAACAAATGAAGTAGCACTAGCAACATTACAGCTGTGTATTTCACACTTTGACCTGTTTAGCCAGTAGTGCTTTGAGCTGTGTGATCAGCTTTGTTTTATTGTGTTTTCAGCTAAGAGTTTTAAGCAGTGTGTTTAACAGAGACCCCACGTTCCCCTCCACCTCTCCAACGTGCAGGACATCCTTACAGGAGTAGCTGTGTGACAGGAACGTGCAGACAGTAAAAACACCCCATCAAGCATCAGGAGCAATAAGGCAGTTGTGTAATTTTGTTGTATACAGTCCAGCTGTTTAACAGTCAAGTCAAATCACCAGGCAGCTGTTTTAGTACCATGAGTGGCAGAAAGTCCCGCCCTGTTCTGCAGGTGCTGGTGGTGGGGTCGGGGGTCAAGGGGAACTTTCAGAAAGTGGCTTCGAGTGATTGCAAAACAGGCTCTCCGGAACAGTGTGGTACCGCAGTCGGAAAGAAGAACTCTGCTAAGCAGCAGATAGAGTCCAGTGTGGGCCCGGTGAGACTGGCTGCTTAGTCAGCAAATTTCACACAAAGGTATACATATTAAGGACGAGTCACACAGCATGAAGGTTCTGGAATTATGCTCACATCTATTATTTAAAAAAAATGCACAGAAAACGACTGCACCGTAACTTTGATTATTACACCGCTGGAGTTTTCTGAAATAACGCATTGCTTGAAACTGGTTGACTTGCCCCTGTCAGAGCTGCTGGCTGTTTGACTATTGCGACTGAGAGGAGCTGAGACATCTTTCCTAGGTTAGCAGTCTGTTTGTCTGTCTGTATCTGATCACCTCTTCTGGTCTAGATTCCCACAAACTCTGGTAACTTCCTGCTTGTTTTTTTCTTTTTTCGCCTTTCCCTGTCTCTCCTGCCCTCCTCTCCTTATTGATGGAGATCTGCTCTGCTTATTTAGCTTTAAAAGTGTGCAAAGACATTACTGTTGACAGACTGTAAAATGTGATTTATTTCCTGTTCTGATCCTCGCCTCAACCTGTTATAATTCTTCCTGGAAGAAAGAGCTGTCAGCACATCTAAGCAAATCTGGGGCATTTAGTTGGATCTGTTTTCCTTTATTAGTTTTCAATAGCAGCCCGTGTCACTCCGCCCTTACTGCCCGAACACTGAAGCTCAGACCAGTCGACAGACTAGCAATCGCTGTATATGCAGGAGACTAAGGTCTCTGCTGGTAAGGGCGCTATATAAAAACAAATTTTTTAATTGAAACAATTCACTGGTTTGGGTAGTCTGAGTTGGCCTGTGTGATAGAAATGCTTTATGGAAGCAACGTTTGTTTGTGTTAGACACTATGAAGCCTTTAACAGGATGAAATGTATACACTGTGAACATCAGACACCAGGTTATGCTTCGTAGGGTCCCAGACTGCTGGTTGATCAACAGTGTTCAAATAACATTTTATAAAAAACACACAACAAGGCCCCCCCCCCCCCCCCCAGCCTGATTTCGGGCAGCCTCCTCACAGTCAGCTGGACTCATTCCTCGAGCTGCAGAGATCATGGAGAGGCTGGGGCTGCCGTGGACGGAGCGCAGGTAGTGCTCCACGTGGGGGCTCACGTAGGGGTGTGGAGGATTGAAAGGAGGCTCCCCTGTCCCTGAGGCGTGTGGTGACAGCCGGATGAGCGATATGTCCGAGATGACTGGGCTTCCTGCCAGCGCCGGAGGTCTGAGGAAGAGAGACACAACTTTACATCATCATTACTACTCAGTCCCGCATGATGTGTTCTGTACTATCTGTACTGCACGATACAATGCGGTGTGTGTGTGTGTGTGTGTGTGTGTGTGTACAGGATGTTATATTGGTGCTTTCAAATTGCAAGAGAAGTAAACAGCGCAAAGTGACGCCCCAGTCACACCCCCACTAACCCAACTGATGATTTATTGGTTTATTGACACGGGGGAGCAGCGGATTAATGACTGTTTAAAGAGGCTGAGCTCTTTCAGAGGAGAGGGAACGTGCAGTTTGACAGGGGACACGTGGTAGTAGCAGTGCTTTGTCTGGTACCTCTAAGACGTGGTACCGCCAGTGACGGCGAGCAAAGCTGAGTCAGCTTTCCTCAAATTTCCTGTCTGTACTGATTATTGGGATTTTACTTTCATTTCTGCTACATCTTACTAATTGATTCAATTCTTTGGAGCTGAAATGCTTGCATGATACCCATTTAAGCAAATATTTTTGTTCTGTGTTCTGGTTGTTAACATGGGCAAAAACAATAAAAAGAATCCTTGGGTGCCTCAGTGCAGGTCAGTGTGCTGACCCAGCACATCTCAGTGTGTAACACACATCTCATTGATGTTCTTCCTTTAAGCCACTATTGTGTAATTGTATATTTTTCCTGCTATTGAATTAATCCCTTCATTCTGTCATTAGTTATCATTCCTTCATTCACAGTTACTGTGTGGATGTTGACTACAATGTGTGCATTAAGTTTTGAACTGATTTATACAAGCTTGTTTGAGACAAGAAAACAGACTTTGACAGGAGGAATCATCTGAGGATCTGGCTGTTTCTACTCAGCTTGTTCTAGTCGACCCTTTAACTGTTAACAGTATGTAGAGAATTTGTTCTGAAGCGTGTAAATCCGCTGCTGGTATGACGTCCTTCTTTTACTACACGATGATGGCTCAGTGTGCAGCTCTGACCTCCGCATGTGTTCATCATGGGGTCCTACTGGCTTGGAGAGAGAAACGTGATGTTGGGAGTTGGGTAACTGATTGTCTGGTTTCCATTACAAAACTCTCCTCTTGTCTGTTGCTTTTGCCGTGAATGCGAATGTCTACGTGTGTGGGACTCTTCTCGGTCCTGTTCTTGCGACCAAGTCGAACCGGCTTAGTTTGAGGGCAATTTGGGTCGGGCTGCTTCCCACGGAGGTGCCACCCGGCACGGGGCCGCTGTAATTAGATTACATGGCCAGGAGGTGGAATTTGCCTTTGCTGACTCGCTTTGACCCCCCCAGTTTGATGAACAAGATACTGCACTGTAATGAAATCCAGCAAAATTGCCCAAGGGCTGTTTATCAGGCATGAAATGTGCTGTCCTTCCTTTTGGCAGGTAATTGGCTTGCTTTCTGCAAGAAGCCAGCCTGTGTCTGAAGCCACCTAAAGCGCGCGCAGCATGCTGGTGGCCTCTCGCTTTTGAGGAGAGCGTGGTGGAGAAGAAGGCTGGCCGAGTGGCCCCTTCCCTGGCTCCTTTGAAGGTGTGCGCTGCCTGGCCTGACATGCACTGAGAGACTCTTCCAGCATGTGGATGGCAGGGGCACCAGGCAGATCCTCCACCCTGGGAGTGGGGATCAGAGGCACCGGCTTGCTGAGGGCCCCAGGCTGGGCTCTGACAGACTGCTGCAAAGAAACGTACAGTAGAGGCGTGGAAATGGTGCCAACCCCCCCCCCCCCCCCCCCCCCCCCCCCCCCCCCCCCCCCCCCCCCCCCCCCCCCCCCNGGGGGAAAGGGGCCCCCCCCCCCCCCCCCCCCCAGCACCAGACTCCCTCGGCTCTTGTGACATCGGCGCCGCTCAGTGCCGTTACACAAAGCAGGCCATTCGCATTTCCTCAAACTTAATTCTTCTTGAATTTCCAGAGGAGTGAAAAAATAACTTGTAATGAATCTGGGTCTGCTTTTTTTGTAGCTGCGGTCTGTGACTCACAGTGACATTGATGAGTTGCAGGCAGCACGACATAGTGGTGTGATATTTTTATTTTTCAAACAAAAAACTTGGTTTCACGGTCCTTGTTGGGCGTGTTTAAGGAAAGCCTCTCCATGCAGGCGGCTGCCCCCGTTGTTGCACAAATATCCTTGTGGAGGCCCAGGTGGGTAGGCGCTGCCCCACCCCGTACAAAGACAGACCAGTGGGCCACCTGGGCCACACAGTCACCCAGCAGCTTCCACTGGTGGGGAGTGTATTCCATTAAACACACTGCATGCTTTGTGGCACTCGGCTGCAAGTGGCAGGAAAAAAGTGCCCCCCGTTCTTCCCTCTTCCAGCAGTTTTGGTTTCTCTCATATTTCTTTACAACTGTGAGGCATCGTGTCGCTTCCCTTCAGTGCTGCAGGGAACCCGGCGTGAAACTGTGTGACAGGAAGGAGCTTCCAGAGCCTTAGTGTACAGCTCACTTCTGTTTGGGTGTCTGAATTCGTGGAACTGTCCTGACAGGTGGAGTTGACTGAGACTGCAGTGGTCAGTGGGTCTGCGGGCTAGAATCCCTCAGCTATGTTCTGAGTGACCTCTGTCTTCTATTTACTGAGAGGCTGCCTAGGGACCCGGCGTCCTTGACCCAAACCCCAGAAAGTTTCCAGTAAACGTCTGCAGACTCCCAGCCCTGTTCCAGTGCCAAAATTCTGCCATCAGCCTTGCAAATGGGTGCCAATAAAGAGGTCTCTGTTGAGAAGAAACACTCCATCAACACACAACACACTACCCTTCCCTTGTAGGACCGAATATGTTGCACATCCACCCTAAAGACTACTGTTTGAGTTGCACATTGCGCTGATTTTGCCCCAAAGTGGCAACAGCCTGCTCTTGTCCGTGTGAATAATTTATGGTGAAATGATGGTGTGGTTGGGTTTACTCTCTCCCCTCTGGCCACATGCCCTTTCATCTCCCATGTCTGCCTATCCAGACTACTTCCACATGAGGGCTGCTGTGGTGGCAGTGGTGGGATCCAGGAGCAAACATCCCTTCAAGGGCTGAGCTGACAATCAAACTCACCTAGGGAGCCTCAGCCGGCTGCTCGTACGACACCAGGTCATCCAGGTTGTTTTTATAATCATTTTTGTCTTCACCAAATGTACAAAAAAGGATTTGATGCCCTACAAACACGTCAAGGTATGAAGGTCCAGGTTTTATTACCATGCTGGCATTTTCTAACAAGCAGTTTAGAGTCATTTCTTTTTTGAAGTCTTGTAGTTTATTATAGCATCTGCTCCTCATATGAAGTTTTGACTCCCACTGGGAAAACGAGTGGAATGTAGGATTATCAAGGTAAAAAGCTTGTCAAAAACCCTATGAAAGGCAGTGGGAGCCTCTCCGTGCCGCTGTGGAAAAAACAAGTGTGGTTTGATAATGTGCCCACCTAAACGACTGCATTTCAGACACTCCAAGATCATATGCTGCTTAATGCATGATGAAGACTCAAAGAAATATGCTTTAAATATTAATCACATAAATATTTCTGTCCTGCCAGCAGTTGTACAGTACTATAGTACAGAACGCTTTCAGAAACAAACCCCCCTCTCCCAGAGACAGCTTAAACCCAGTGGCCCTAAATAAGTAATGTGCAAGCGCAGTTTAAAGACACTGTGCCGGGAACGGCTTGCATTATTACGACTCGTGTTGGCATCCGTTCAGGGAAGAGCTGTTGGACAGACCGACCACGAGGTTCCACCAGCATCGCCTCTCTGCTCTCGATAGTCCCTCTCGAAATGACATCTCCTTGCTCACGTTTTTGTGTCGGCTACAGAAAATGGTATTCGGCGCCTGTGGAAACTAACATGCATTAAAGCTCCACTGTGGGCTGTTGTAATGTTTGTGTAACTTATGGAATATGCGAATAAGACGGTTCACTTTGATCGCGTCAGGGTGGTTGTTTGTGTTTGTATCATACGACATGTTGTGGCTCCTGCATTTGAGTAACGGAGCTCTACAAAGACGGCAGCAGAACGAAAGAGGGTCTGTTTTCAGTTCTCGCTGTAATGTGTTATGGAAACGCAAACTTTAATTAGATTAGATGGTATAAAAATTCTGCCAGTTTTTCTTCCTCAGCGGGGCCACTATTTGTTTAAAAAGACAAATGGGCAAAGTAAAAGTCATTGGGGAAATACCTGTTTTAAAGTTAGACATAATTTATTGCAGGACACGTCTGAGGCCTCTGACAGGTACTGTAATTGACACCTTGTCGCTCTGCCTTTGTTGACAAGATATTACTTAAGTCTGATCTCTCAATACACAATTTAAGTCCTCAATAGAGACTGAGTGGCCTTCAGTCATGCAAACATGGCTTTCCTTCCAAGGGAGGAACAACACCATAAGATCAAAGCAAAGAATCGCTCTGCCATCATTCATGCTGCTGTACAACACCAGCACCTTCACCTTCCACTGCCTTGGTCTGCACGGAATGCAAACTTCTACCTGCTGCTCAGATAAGGGGGAAAGAACACGGCCGGAATTTCGAGGTATTGTGATTAAGTGTCCGAGGCCGGCAAGGAGGAGTCTGATGGATGTTTTTCTCCCTACAGGGGCGCAATTACTGACACAAGCTGGGCTGCTGCCTCAGAAGCGTGTGCTGGGAACAGCCCCAAGATATGGCCTGGCTGCTGGAGCTCCTTCTACCTACCTACCTACCTACCTACCTACCTGCTTACCCTCTCTCCATTTCGAGCCTGCTTCCAGGTAGGAAGTCTTGGGGCTACAGCGGGGATTTGTTTCAGCCAGGAGTTAAGCACAACAGTCTCCTGGCTGGATGGCTTCCAGGCCAGTGGACGAGTCTATATTTGCCTCTCTGGCATGTTGCCCCCCCCACCCCCAAAGCCCCCCTCAGAACAGAGTTCCACGCAGGGCTCGGTGACACTTGATAGTTTGGGATTCAGCTGTGCAGACAATTCCTAGGCGTGTTTCTGCAAATGAACACAAAAGTGACCTAGAAACACACGTCAGTCGTTGGAAAATAATGTGCCCGCACTGTTGCATTTATTTTATATTTTGGTAAATGCAGCCCAGGTGTGATGCATGGCTACGAAGGTGTTTTACATACAATGTGCAAGTAAAGCAAAGACATCCTGAAGAGTAAGGCACTAGTTTAGCTATTCTGTGTGATTAATAGCGCATTCTTATCATGAGCGATTAATATTATCTTTATTATTAATTTACCCGATGCCTTTGCCAAGGGTGACTTACATTAGGTTGTACATGACGGCACTTACAATTACACACTCTTGCTTTGTCGCCCACGTCTGTCCAACATAACTGGCTGGTTGGCGGGATAATGGGGGTATGTCAGTAGTGTGTGTGTGTGTATATAAGATTGTTGCCTCCTGATCACCTGCTAACAGTCTGGCTAAGGTACTCTTCAGCTCCATTCTTTGCACAATTGTTTAGACTTAAAGTCCCCTTTACACCACAGACAATCAACTGAAGACACCTTGAGCAGTAGCCTATGGAGGCCACCAGCTGGAAGACCTTAGCCTACAAACTGTTAGCTTGGTATCAGAGGCCATCATTAGCTGTGGCGTCATAACAGGGTAGAATTGCATAGGCAGTGACACATTCCGTACGTGATGAGGGCGAGAGGCAAGGTTGGTGGCTTTTTGGGGAGGGGAATAGTTTGATGGGAAATCCATTCTGCCACAGCATGTGGTGAGATGCGAGGTTGCGAGATAAAGGGGTAAGATTGTACTTATTTATACACCAGGCTATTATTACAGAAACAACTCAGTAAGTACTTTGCTCAAGGGTACAGCAGCAGGAGCGAGAGCTGAACCAGGAACTTTCAGACTGCGGGGCAACAGCCCTGACCACTACTCTACTCTACCTGCGGCTTTCAACTTCAACACGCGTGATAGTTTGTTGCATCAGGAAATGGGGGAGAGTGAACATGTGCACAAGCAGTTTGACACTGTTACTCCCAGCAATCTGCTGTAAATTCGGCAGACTAATTTTGGCAGAGGAGAAACCTCCCCAGCTTCTCATTACATCCTCTGTGGCACACGGTTTAGCAGCATTGGTTTGAAGCTGGCTGCCACCATGGACTGGGTTTTTGGAGAACAACTTCTAAAAGGGTAACTATATTCTTCTTCATCTGTAGGGAACATGAGCCACGACAGTTTTGTACCTTTATCTGTTCTTTACACCCGTTTCAAGCAGAAATCGTGCAGGTAAACAGAAAATTGAGAAACGAGCACCACTTGAAGTCCTGTGACAAAGTGTGATCTTTTGTTCCGTTTGTAGTCACAGGGCACAACAGAGAGAAGCCATAGTTTTAGGGATTAATGGTCCCGATTACAGTCGCCGATCCATGTGACCCTAAGGCTGTTTTGCACAGACTTTGTCAGGTGAGCTGGGTGAGAGGGGATGTGCACTGACTGATGGACCTGCTCCAGAAAAAAGCAAAAAATGGCTGGAAACGAGGTGGGTGAAGAACACAAGTCCTTTTACCAAACATAACCTTTGATGGTGGCATTTTAAATAAAACAAACTGAAATAGAATTGCCAAACCTATTACAGGATTGGAAAGCTGGTAATTGTTTAAAAAAAAAAAAGTTGTCGTTTTCAAATAATTTTGCCGTACAATGAAAAAACATACTTGAAGAATGTCACCAGCTTTAGCCAGCCTACAACCTGCTTTAAATGTAGAGATTTGAAAGCCCCTGTTAACCCAACTTCTGACTTGTTTCTGCTGTGCCTCCACCTCCCACTCTCTGGGCTTCAGCTAGGACAGCGGCGGTAGGAAGATGTCCCAACCCGCTCGCCTGAAAGCCGAGCTCGGGCACCACGCCGGACCTCGGACTTGTGGTCACCTCGGCAGGGGCTGTGAGGGAGGCCCCTCTGCTCCCTGCATTTCTGTGATGGCTTTGACAAAATAACCAGGGTCCTCATTATGCTATATGCAAACAATGATAAAGGGGACTGTGTGGAGATGTCATGTTAGGCGATCAAAAGGACGACCTCTGACACTCCGCCACGAGTGGATAACAAAGTGCCTCGTTTCGCGACGTCCGACACCACACTTAATTTGCTGTGCAATGTTGGTGTAATTAGATGAATTTGGCGCAGGCAGACGAGAAGACGACCAGAACGCGGTCTTGATGAATTAGAGGTCCACTGTCAAGATCAAATCACATTAATCACGGTGGCCGAGAACAGAGAGGATTGTTGTCCCCCCCCTTGCTTTCCAGTCCCTGTGATGAATAGCCCTGTTTCCATGGGTTTCCCAGAATGCATCAAAATCAGATCTCTGAATTTAAATGTAACAGCAGAATTTCCACAACTCCATTGACCCCCCCCCCCCCATTTTAATAGCGCTGGCCTCCATCAGAGATACTCTACCTTAAACTAACTTCCAGGCTGAGAAGACGAGGGCTTTTCTACCACTAACTTATTACACAACTTAACAGTAACGCGGCTGAAAAAACTATGCCAATGAAGGGAAGTTAGTGCCTACGTCGTAGGGGCTCATTCTGGCCACTGCCCGTTCCTCCACTCATTCCACACCGAGTTGGAAACAACTACCAAGAAAACCCAGGAAACCTCCAACTTTTTGATGGATGTTAAACATTTTTCTTGCATATATCAGATTCACTCATCTTTTCAACCAGGGTAGCTGACGAATCTGTTTATATTCCAAGCGCAGCTTTTAGCCACCCTAACCTGCAACCACAGGGCTTCCCCTTAAACACACACGGTTCAGATAAATGACATCATTTGTCTTGGTGCCTTATAGTCTCAGACTGGCAGATGACCAGAATCAAAATGGACTCCAGTCCATCCACTGCCTGACTGACCATTCACTTCTCTGCTCTGCACAGATACAAACCTGCATGCAAACGCTGCTTTCCTCACAAATGCAGCCAATTGCTAGATTAGCACACTCAGTTTTTGACTTCAAGTTACCCTGATGCTAGAAAGCAGAAGGTCCAGAACCCTGTGGCTGAAGTGCGGTAACAGCTGCCCTGTGACTTACTTACCCGTGCAGAGCGTGCAAGGTGTGGGGCTCATAATGATACCTCCCTTCGTGGTGGCGCACGTCTATTGGGATGGGTGCATGGAAGGTCGGGAAGATGTGGTGCGGGGCTGCGGGACAGAACAGGGAGAGAAGAGCGACTTCAAAAACGGTGCAGTTTTAAAAATTCATTTCAAAGGCAAAAGCTGTACAATAAAGCTCCGCATGAAATTCTGAGCAAGCTGAGGAGTTTCGTGTAAAATATTGGCACTATCACACAAGAGAAGTGGAATAAATAAATAATCAAAGTAATCCTAAGAAATCCTACATCTCCAACATAAAAGATATCCAACTGGGCTTTTGACAAAGACCTGCAGCTAGGCTGTCTTTGAACTGAGGGAGATGATAGACAGTAGCAAGGAAAAGCACAGCTCTAATTCAAACAAGACCTGACAGCATTGGGAAAACCCTTTTTCTGCACTGCTGCCTTTGCGCATCCTGGCCAAGTGCCACCTCTGACTTTGGGGCTGTCTGCGCAGTCGCTCCTGCAGCCCAGCGCAGCCCAAGGGTCATGGTCATCCTTTCGCTCCCACAAAGTAAGTAAATAGAAGGCTGAACACAAAGGCTGTAGGCAGATGACAGCCATTCCTGAACGTTTCACTTCTCTAGGCGACAGCGGTAAGTACTTCTGTTCAGTGGAAGCATTTGATCAATACTGCCAACTCCTCTGAAATAAGTACAGCTTTATATATTAAGCCCTTCTATGTTTAATAAGAACCTTTTACTTGGTCGAAGCAGCTGTGTTACAGTTTATATGTGTGTTTTTCATTTGGGGGGCAAAAATCCTCCAGCAGTAAAGAGTTTCTTGGCTGAAACCGTGTTGTTAGGCGCAGCGGGCCTTCTGCCTTCTGTTGCTGTTCTAATTACAGGAGAGCAAAGTTGATCCTGTACAATTGTTTTCCTTTAAAAGCATCTTTAAAGGTTTGTGTTTCTCATTATGATTTTTTCCTCTAACTCTGCTGCTGAAAGGACTCCAGCCTGCTTTGCGCCCACAATCAAAACGCCTAATGCAGAGTGAGGCCGTTTCCGCCCAGGGTTCGAGGGCCCTGCATCTGCAACACCTCCGTGCTTATTGAGGAGAAGGTCAGATGATCTCTGCGTACTGTGGAAATTCTCTACGCGCCACGTGTCGGTGAGTCACCACCACCCTGGGGGCTTCAAACGTGCAAATCCTTGACCACCTGAGTGACACTGGGGGGTCCTGCGTGAGTCAGTGTTCCAGGAAACCAGCCCCCTGCCATTGTCCACTTTCAGGACGGAATGGACCTGGGCTTGTTGTGTATTTGGAGTTCTGCTGAAGAAACCCACACTATAGGTGCTGCACTGAGACCATTTTTTAAAACTTAATACGACATTGAGGCATTTGTGCGAGAACCTGGGGTAGAAATGGACGGAACAGACCACTTCACCACACACAGAGGCTAGGGTGTTTGAAGCGGCGTACAAGGGGTGCAGAAAATCAAAGACAAAAGCCGAGAAGTGGGTCACGAAAACGTGACAGAATGGAGTGGCCCGGAACACAGCTTAAATTCTCTTAAGTTGAAGTCATAGGCAGTCACTCTCCAAAGCTAAAAAGCCCCCTCAGGCTCTGGGCTCAAATGGTCCAGCTTTTTCGTTTGAATCTCAAACTAGACACAGTGAACACTGGATTGTCCACAACACTCCGTCCTTTATTTCCAAAGGACTGTCTGCGAGAGCAAGTTTATAGCATCTGTTCTACGGAATGGCTGAATGGAGCTGCGCGTCTAGAAGCAGTTCCTCCTCACGGTGGTTACAGTAAACAACCCCCCTGTGCTTCCTAGCAGAGCAGAGAGAGGTCGGAGGGCAGCGTTGTGGGGATTGTCCCACACCTTATTCCATCACCTGGACAGCTCTATTGTTCGCACAGCCCAGCAAGGGAGAGGAGCAGAGCGCTCCAGAGAGTTCTGGTCCACCAGCCCGACCTGCACTGCAGTGTCCTGCCTGGGCCCTCACACCCATTAGTCTTTGAGCCATAACACATGTTCCCACATCTGGCAGAGCACTGCGGGTGAGACCGCTCCTTCTCCACGCAAAGCACCAGGACTTACAGACCAACCCCACGGTCAGAATTAAAGCTGTTGAGCTAAAACAAGCACCAGAACGACTGCTGCTCTGCCAGCTACGCTCGTCCATTTGTTACTCTCTGTGTTTATTTAGTAGTTTTAAATATTATCATTTCCAAACTGCCTAATCATGTCTTCTGTGAGTGTGACATCCTGCGAGGAAAGAGCAAGAAGCATCCTCCCCTCGGCCTTAAGCAGGCTTTGATCTCCTGCTAGAGACAATGCCAGGTGTTAAACATTAACAAAAGACACTAAGTCGCAAGGAAAACATTCACTTTTCATATCTGAGGCGAGTCGGAGCCACAGAGGACATCTTTGTGTTGTGAAGAAGTACATCCTCGCAGGAAGTGCTCAATAATAATAACCATATCCTGAGCAGCGAAACCCTCGGCAGTATAATTAAAAAAGCCTCTCTGTCCGTGCCTGAGAATGAGTGGCGGCTGGGGGGTAGAGTAATGGCGGCCGGGGGGGTCGTTCAGACAGGAAATTCCACTGGTGTGAGCTGGCGAACCGCCTAACTACACAGTGGTGTGCCAGGCGCTGCGCGCGGGGCGGACACGGAGCGCGGAGCCGCACGGCATCCAGGGCGGGGTTTGGCCTGCCGGGGCGTCCGCGGCACGATCCCTCAGCCGGCCCCGCGTGTCACATTGTCACCCACCGTCGCCATCCGGGGTACGACTCCGCTGTGGCTCGCAGGTCGCCAACGGATACAGTGACACAGGCAGCTAAACTAAAGAATAAAGTTTTTCTTCTTTTAAGCCACAGAGATTCATTGTACAATGACGTGGGCATAAAAAATACAATTGAGAAATTAATGAAATTGAACACTAGGTACACGTACCGTCATAACCTGCAGCATTTAGTACTTCAGAAAATAAACTATTCGGGCTTAAGTACATGTACACCTTTTACGTTGTCGTTTTATCTTGTATAAATATCCATTTGGCCCGTTGTAACGTTCGGCTTAATGAAAGCAACCGAATTGCGTTCTACAGGTGCCGGCACAGGTTCCTACTATGTTTTTAAACAAAAGAAACAGAATCCCCACCTAGACGGGATAGGCCATTAAATCAAACCTCACCAAAGCTGTGAAACGCACAAGCTATTGTATACTTTCAAGTACAGCACTTTATCGGTTGTAAAGGTTTATGAAGAAAATACATCACAACTCAACGTATATCATTTTATCAGAGTGCACTGTGCTTAGACTGAATGGCTTGAGGAATAACCACCTTCTTTTTTAATTTCTTAATATGGTAACCTAAACACGTTAGTCAGTGTGGAAAATATATGGCATCTGACTGGCAAGCGCTGGTGTGCCAAAAAATGCACTGTATTTATGCCGCATTGTCACGAGTTGCTGGAATCCAGATGTGGTACATCTTCATCAAGTGCCGAGTCTCCAGCACTTTCCTTCTGCTGTTTATAGGGATGGACTTGCTGGCTCGTCTCAATTCCTGTGTGTTTGGTCTAACGCCATTCATAAATCCAGGGGATCACACACTACACCACACCACACCACCAGCGGGTCGCTCACAGGGTAACCCTGTTCCAGCCTGCAAGCCCCGTGGGATGAGGGGCCAAAAAGCGCTCTTTGCCTGGACTGAGACTGTGGGCTTTGGCTCTGCTGGTTCCCTGCGCTGTCCTCGTGCTGCCACTCCGCACCGAATCCCGTTTTTAAAACGGAAGCAAATAGAGTATCAAGGAGCAGTCGTTCTGGTCGCCTCGCTTCTTCGACAGTGTAACTAACCGTAATGCGCGACAAGTACGACCCGTGAGGGTCTGTGGCGACGGTACCACGACTTTTTGACTAGAGTTCGGGCAGGATTGGGTCTCTTCGCTGGACTGGTTATGGCTCGATGGCCTCCTTTGTGACAACTCCCATCTTATCGGCACAAACGCCGCCGTGAGCCGGACCGTGTGGGTTTGCGTACTATTAAGCAAAGCTGAGGCTGAAGCCCAGGTGGAGCTCGGCGCAGCGGTTCTGTTCATTACGGCGCCGCGGCGAGCGCTCGACGGACACAGAGACGGCAGGGCCAGTTATCGTCCTCCGGCAGCTGCGCCCAAGGCCACCTGGGGCTAATAACCCTCATGCATCATTTCACGGCGGGTGAGAACGCGACGGCCGGCCTCGGGTGCCGAGAAGGAGCGGCTCCTCCCCCTGCTCGCGCGGACACCCGGCAGGCCGTTGTTAGCATGCTGCTTGTGTAATTTGGCTACTTAGTGTGGCAAGGGTGCCCAAGACCGATTACGCTCCTAGAGTAATCAACCCACCTGGCCGCGCGCTGATTTATCACCTGCCCACCTAATAGCGCTGCTTAACATGCGACTTTGTCCAGATTAAGTAATTACCTTAAACAAAAGTTTATTATCTTTTAAGCTGGCCGATAATAAAAGCCAGACTGTCGAAAGCGAGCAGAGATGGAGCCGCCCTCAGGTGAACGAGGCGATAATTAAGACGTGATAAATTAAAGAGGAGGTGCTTGCGATCGTAATGGTAAAACCCCTCCAGCATCCAGGGAAGGGGGCGACTAGAACTGTCGAAGGGCATCACCGGCACCGCGCTGTACTTAATGGAGTTGGCACACTAAAAATGACCCAAAAACTGGGCAGGTGATTATGCGACCCTGTGCAAAACGTTCAATACAGAACTGGATCTTAAGGGGCAAAGGGAGGGAATAAACAAACTGCAGGTTGAGATGTTTTGGGGAATTCGGGACGGGCTCACGTTGACTGGGGACGACCGATGATCCGTGAGCAGAAGTGGCTACGGCTTCCGCCGCCGTGCCCCAGCGATTCTCCCGCGTTTCTCACGAAAGCGGCACAACAGCAGAGGACTCGGAAGCAGGCGACAGACGCTCCCTACAACCGTGACTCTGTTACGCGTGTGGGGTGTGAAGCTGCAGGAAGTTGCATCACCCCTGGCCCCATCGCTCTGTTTGTCTTGAGTGTGTTTTTATGACTTTGTCCCATGATAAGTCTGTGAAGATCCTGCCTCTGCTCAGCTCCCAGTCTGCTCAGCACCCACTGTGATGTGAAGCAGATGTCAGAACCCCCACTCCCCAGGGGGCTTTGCTTTAAAACACATTCAGCTCCATTAATCTAAGGCCTCCTTCCAAAAATGGGTAACTCCTCTTTCATTGAGCCCGTCCTTCTAGACCGGCTCCAGGGCTACATCCTGAAACCTTTCAAAACAAGATCCATGAGAGGACATTTCTGTATCCGCCACCAGTTTGGAATTTCTGTTTCCCAGCAAGAAATTATAGAAGGAAAAAATCCGCCTGCAGTCGTAGCCGAAACCTCGAGCTCGGCCATCGCTGCGTTTCGTCCCGCCTGCGTTCTGACATCATGCTGCCCTTTACCCTAGTTTACCCTTAAAACCCTCTATGGTACCTGTTTTACAGGCAACAAGCAAAGCTGAACCAGAGCAGGGTGGAAGGAGGAGAAGCATCGCACTTGAACAGCTGGTATGAAAACCGTCTGAAGTTGCGCTAAAGCCACCAATTGTTTGATTTCTCCCCCTCTATTTTCCTGCTAAACCCCAACCCAAATTCTCTTTTTGAGGAAGTCATGGAGCGTTAGTTGTTTACACTGCCTTACTTGGCAAGGAAATGTATTTTAATGCTTTGCTTGACACTAAAGTTCCCTCTGTAAATATGTGGTTGTCTGAAGGGTTTCATTTCCTCCAACGCAAATTAATATTTGATCTGCGCGGTAATTCAAAGGAATTTTTGAATGGAACTTATTAGACATGATCCTGCCTGTGATACACTAACCATCTGACCCTCAGCCCCTGCTTATTTAAGCGGATGTGCAGAGTCTCAGTCTGTTGTCTTTGCCTGTTACTGCTGTGATCTAATGCTGTTCGTCTGAGTTAGAAAAGGCACCACTGCACTGAATTTTACCCACTGATCTCTGCTAACCCACGGCCTCTGAAAACAACGTTCACCGCCTCTATTTCAGGTGAGTCTTACTGGGGCTCTGTGTGGATATTTTGAGTCAGGCTCAAAACAGCCAGACACCTTTGACTTCTGAATTCTTCTGAAAATTGATGTACTTCCACATTCCGTGAGGTGTCCTCAGGTCAGGGGCCAGAGGGCAGAGGTCAGTGTTTAATTTAGAGCCGTCTGAACAGAGGAAAAATAAACCAGTGGTTGTAAAACTGGTAGCATTTGTTTGTAGAAAAATAGCACAAAAGCTGTCATGAACTGAATATATTTACAGCTGATTTTCCTACAGTACCATGTTTATGACAGTGAGAGAGACGGGAACTACTGCCACCCTGCCGTACCTCTCCACGCTAACCTGGCTTTGTTTAGTTCTGGATAAACCATCACAGAAATGGACCCCTATGAAGCATAAATTAGAACCAACTGCAGCTAAAGGTTTTACTGGGGGGGGGGGGGGGTGTTTCCATCATGCATCATGCTGGACTTTTCCTGCCCTTGCAGGGGGTCTAAAAAAATTCTGCCCATTTGGGAACCTTTTTGACTGTTAGGGTTCCTCCTGTTAGTCTGAAAATGCTCTAAGCCACATATGCATTAAAAAAATCTACTGTTATTCAGAAATCCCACACACGTTCCTGCCATCTAACACCAGCTGGATGTTTTAAAAATGCAAGTCATGATAGAAATAGTGTTGAAGGGCTTTTTTATTTGCTGGTTATGTGTCATCAGGCAATTTTCTGCAGTCTCGTGATTCTTTTAAGCATGACTTTCATTTTCATCTTGGACAGTTTTATTACAGTAAATATCCATATAAGCAGGGGAAATTTGTGGATTCTGACCTCAGAGCTACTGGCAATTTTGTAATGTTTGCACTATATTTTACTTTGTTTGTGCTACAGTCCTTAGCAACCAACTGCAACCCATAATGCAACTTGTCCTCACTTTCTTGTATGGCCAGTGTTTCCCTACGGTATTTTTTTTTAGTCTGCAGTTTGAAGAACATTAAGACAGGTTACGTGTCTGAACCCCCTACCCCCCACCTCAGATCTCACTCGCATTAAACACTTGTGTCCTACAGAAGTGGCCTCTGATTTCATTAAACCACCATAACCTGAAGAGTTCTCCTTTAATGATGGCAGAACAGTTCTAGAAAACCCTTCTTGATGCCATCCTGACTGTAGATAATGATCCACCAGCATGCCAAGTTAAACTGTGGTCACTCTCCTAGTTTTCTGTCTAACCGGAGCCACAGACACCAAGAAGTTCATCATCCCCAAGCGAGGACTGGATCGTTCGTGCAGAAGGAAGTGGTGGCCTGTTGCACAGTTTAGCAACTGAACTACTGAGGAGGTCAGCAGAGAGATGGACAGTGTCAGCAACCTGGAACCACGCAGGACAAACCAGCAGCCGTCAGCTGAAAAGGCATTAAGATGTTTTGTGGCTCCACTGAGGTGGGTAGGGCTGACACTGGACCAGCTTCTCAGCAGCGTGAGTATTCACAGTATTTCCTGCCAATAATCTCCTCAAGGTTCCAACATCCTGACTGGTCTAGTGGGGGCCTTTTGGTCTCAAGTGAAACAGAGTTGAACAGAGCTGATTTAAAGAGCATAGCGATCTATTCTGTAGAAAAAAGGTGATGTCATTATCTTTTTCTCTGTTGCTCAGCGGGTGAACCTGTCAAGATGTGCCCTGCAACGCCTTGGATGTAACACTAATCCAGACCAAAGCTGTTCATCAGATCACTTCCATCAGTGTGACAGAAGCTCTGAGCACAGCTCTACATTGGGATAAATATCATGTTACAGGAATGTCAAAAAACATTTTGTTGGCCTTCAGAAAATGTGTGGATCCTGGATAAATCGATACATACGTTAACATTTTCACTCATTTTCAGTGAGTCCCTAAAATCCATATTTTGATACATTTAGAGAATAAGATCAATTACTAAATCAAATGTGAACAAAAACATTTGTAAATGAAAATGTGTATTTTCATGCTCTGTAGTTCCATTTGAAAAGGAGCAGAGAAGAAACTGCAGTTGTAAGTGAGGGGGAGGTAGAGACAATCCCAGGTCTTCCTAGTGTGACATAAATCACCCTGCTGACCCTGTAGCTTTGTGCTCTGGCTCCACTCTTCACAGGGGTCTCTCTATCACCCCCCATCGAGTGCTCTTCAGCCCGTCAGCTGACTATCTGGCCACACCAGCTCTCCGCGGAAACAACACTGCTGCGCGACACTGTCCCTCACGGGGCGAGAGTCTACTCCTGCCACGACAGAGCCCTGGAACCAGACCACTCCTGCCATTAAGCACTGCCAAACAGTTCAGATCAGAATTCTTTGCTTAAAAACAGATTCAGCAAAATCAAGACATAATATACAACTAAAAATCACCAACAGAGCTCTAAGGATCAGATTTAACTAATGTTTATGAGCAAAGTCCTTAGAAAACCGCCAGAGTTCAATAAAAAGAGCAGATATTTACGAAGCACTCACTACAGTTTACTGTGTGGACGTGTTGAATAATACAGCACTTTGGCCTTTATAGACACTGTGCTTTGGATGTTCTGATGAAGGTGCTACAAACAGAAAAGCACGTGAAATAAAGTCACCCCAGAGACCTGTGAGATTTACAGAGACATGTTCAGAGACTGAAAAAGCCATCCAGGGTTATGAGGTTTACATAAAATAAACAATTTAACCATCAAAGTTTTTTGTTTTAATTTGTCTTAGTTGTAGCAATAAATTTGCTCCTGTGTGTTACATTCTTGTTTTTTTTCCCCACTTCCACACACTTAAAATATTTTCCTAAGACATGAGAGTTTGTTATTCAGTTGTATGCAGCAGGAAGGAGATTATGTGCATGCAGATGGTAGTCGGACTGGTGTGTTCGCCGACTCCCTGGAGGCCCCACCAGCCTGCTGACAGTCCGGGCCACTCGAGCCAACATGCTGGTGCTTCTATTCAAACTCGCAGTGCTGCCCAAATTAAACCAGGGCTGTGATTTGCTATACGCTCGACGCTGGCTAGAGCCGAAACCAATAAACGCAGAGCTACGTGAACAGGTATCTGGCTGCTGGCTACAGCGTGAATGATGATTTGGAGCTTCTGGACACCCAGCGTATCCAGAGACAGCAGTTCCTTAAAAGCCAAAGTTCTTGTCCACAGTCAGAGATGAAACTAGTGGTCTCTTCCTTGGTCCTACCTCTGTCCTGATCCATACACTTTGCTCTTGATCCTTCCCACGGTTCTGTTCTCACTTTTTCCCTATTCCACCCTCCTACAGAACACTATTGTCAGTGGGCCAGAACGAGACACTGGGATGCATGCCGGGAGACGATGGCTGGACCTGCTCGCAGAGGCAACTGACCTAGACAACCCTCAAGCACTTCCTCAAGCTAGTCACCTCCTGACCCCTGCCATTCAGCTCCCAAATACTAGTGCAGGCCCAGACAAAACCAGGCAAACAAGGCACTGTTTGATGACAAAATGCTCCTGAGTAGCAGAGCAGGGTTACTGGCACAATGATGGGAGTGTGTACACAGTCTGAGCAGCAGCCCTACTCTCCCATCAATGCACAAGATGAACTTGGGCCACAATGGTGTGTAATCAAATGCGTGAGCTCCTCCTAAAAGTGAAGTGAGGCAACTGACTCACCAGGCTTTATTCTCTCTAGAGTTTGTCAACAGGAAGAAAAGGCTTCAGTGGGTCTTACAAAAAGACAAGTAACACAACCCAGCATCTGAGAAAGTCACTGTTTCTGCCACAAATCTGGTTGAGGCTGTTATCAGTCACTGTCCAGACAGTGTTTAGAGAGGGAGATGACAGTAATCACCCTGGCATTGTAAAAACTTAAAATGTGGATTTTTGGGAATTTCCCTAAAAGGATTATGACGGGCTTACAGCAGTTGTGAACTATGTATTGCTAATGGCAGCTACCATTGTGGAGAGATGGGCCACTGAAGCACAACGCTGTTAGGCAGCAGCACCCAGACGCTGCAATTTAGTAATTAGACCATCAGTCAGGGGGGATTTGATGAAGTCAACATGAATAACAGGATAGGAATGGACATGCATGATTTCTGGCCCTATTTTCTTTATCAAGCTGTGTCTCAACTGGTCTGGAGCATGATTGGTTTTTTTATATATCCATCCAGCATGATTCACGAGGCCTGAAAAGTAGTTTGGTTGACATTAGATAATGGAGAACACCAAATGTCCGGCTACCAGCACTCAGCACAGCCAAAGAGGACCTTATTTAAACAAGGCTGTTGTTTTTAAAAGCGTTCTTTATCGAGTTAGAAAGATGGCAAAATGAATTTAAAATCAGCTATTTTGGCCAATGCTTATGGGCCACCAAAAGTCTGGGGAAAAAAAAGAATAAGGTTCTAGTGCTGTGAGAAAATGGCCGGGAAAGGAACAGAAGAACACCAGACCAGGGAGGACCCTTGGCTGTGACCAGGAAACCCATAAGAAGTTAGAGACGGTCAAGGGGAAGGAAGCTGTGAAACAGCAAGATGGGACACCAGCAAAGGAGGGAATCGGGTAACTAACTCCATACCCAGAATCTCCACAGACCCATGATTGCTTTTGTTCATGAAAGTACAGCCTGCTGATATTATACAAACGCTGCATGTTTATATAAAGGGTTTGGTTTAAAGCAGGACATCACCGTGAGGATACCTTGAGAGAAAAGTTTTACTGTTCAAAGTATCGAGCCACCTTCTTTCGTCATTAAGTATTCTGTGTAGGTTTGCACCTCCTCAGCTGTGTCTTTGCTGTGTGTTATCTTCTTTAATAGTGTCCCCTTTATGCCCACGACTAGGTGATAACACAGAAACACATAGTGAACCAATAAAATGAGCACATTTAGGTTCCAACCCTGAAGCTAGCATGCAAATAGAATGAACATGCAGCATGAATGGAAAAAATGTGTAAAAATACTGACAAAAAATGCAGTTTTTGCTCTTCTTATATTAGCTGCAACTTTATAAGGTTAATTTCAGGCTGTAGTTGCAACAAACTACTCAAAGGGTCTAATTACAAGTGATTTTTACCCTGGTGCTCAAAGGAAGCCCTACACTTACAGTTAACAACGGCAGTCCACTGCGCCACAGATGTACCCTAAAATACCTGACATTCCTCTTGTGGGTACTGGAGGCCATGTGGTGACCCTCGCGATGTTGCTTTAAACCAGCACAACAGACATTCTCAGTGCTACTCTACCCAGATGTGATGCAGGAGCTCCATCTTTGTTACCGTTTGTGAACCCCCCCCCCCCTCCCCAGACATCTCATCCTCTGGGTGTGTCTGGGTGTTACTGCTTCATCTTCATGGATGAAGTGTAGGGCTTCTCCTGTGGCGTCTGCATGCCTGCACCCCTCTCTCTGCTGAAGAAACCATCCTCCACACACACACACGCAACACAAAGGAACTCATTCAGAGACAACCCTTTTGTGGGCCACCGTGGGGGGGGTGTCTGCTGCCGACCGCAATCCGATAACCCCTGCTGGGTTTGCCTAGTTAGCTGCTCGCAGGGCAGTGGTTCACATTGCTACCCTCCTCTTTTCAAACACTTTTCCATCATTTTCCCTAATATACTATAAACTACGCAGATTCATATACTGTATTACAACATGGCTGTACGTCCCTGTTGGGTTAGGGTTACGTTTCAGTTTCCAACGTGTGTAAAAGTAAGAGAGGAGCCGTGAGCGAGAAAATGTGTGTAAGATTATGTCTGGCTGCGTACCATAGCAAACAAGAGCCTTTTAACTTAAGCACAGAGTTTCAGTTTCTGCAAGACCCTTTGGAGCGTAAATGAGGCAGGCTGTCATGGAACCATTAACTCAGCCGTGTTTACGATGGAAAATGAACCTCAGTAAGTTCTATGTTAGACATGCGAATAAGACTAAACCCGTTTTGACCTATTTTTTTTGTTTTTTTTGCAAGCGACAAGGATCGATGACAATTTTTGTAGGTCCATTTTTCAAAACTGTTAAAACCCACCGTCCCTTTTTAAAGGAAATCCAGTATTCTAGGGCTTTTGCTGAGGTCTTGGTTCAAACCCTCCAGTGTTATAACCAGGAATTCCTAATGACTCGTAGCAAATGTTCAGAACACTTATTGCTTTCAGTTCTTTCAGGTGCATTTCAATTTGAAATTAGACCTTTATCGGTGTTTTTTAAACATACAGCTGCTTTTCTGCAAGTCTCCCACATTCATATCCATGTATATCTGAGATACTTCTGAAAACAGATAAGGAGTAAAGCATCCAAAGTGCCTTAGAGAAAAAGTATAAATTACATTTCAGCACAGCTGTAGGGAGAGTGATGATGGGCTTTGCTGTAACTAACTCAAATTCCCACAATGCTACCTCTAAGAAGGGAAAAGTAAGAGACGCAGTTTCAGGATAACCCTTAAAGTCTGCTTAATTCGCGCCTTTTTCGCAGTCCGAGCCAGCAGCGGGAAATAACAAATGTCCTCAATAGCCGTGGCTGTAGTAGGACCTAATTTATTGTAATATCAGATGTCCTGGTAATAACTCATTTGTTCCTATAATAAATAGAAAAAGAAAGACAAATTGCTGTTGGAGGTCCGCATTTTCCTCGCAGCGTGGTGCCAGCAGCCCCCTGGGGGCAGAGTGGCGGCTCTCTACACCAACAGCGAATCCTTCTGAAAACCCAGTGACATTATGATGGACAACTGATGACAAAGAGGTATTAAATACGTGTAAGGGTCCAGAGTTGCTCTGCTAAACTCATTTGGACAGAGCCCCCCCCCCCCCCCCCCCCCCCCCCCCCCCCCCCCCCCCCACCCCCCCCCCCCCNGAGCCCCCCCCCCCCCCAGTCTCCATCCGTGCCGCAGCATCCACACCACCCTGTAGTCGGTGCCCCGTTTCCGCTAAGGCCACACAAAGTAAGCTAAACCAAAATGAATTTGCACAGTGTTTGCCAGTTTGGCTTCTCCAAGCTTCAGTTTCTCAAATTCATTATTAGCTTAAGTCATTTTAGAGCTGTCGTGTTTACACAGAAAACTAGTTTCAAAGTTTTTTTAAACGCACAGTACAAACATGAAACCAGCACTACATTCGCCTCGGTGTGAACTGTCACATTTGTGCCAAGGCACAAGCTCGATGTTTAATGAAATAAAATTCTGTGGTCATGTGCAATCTGCAATGTGACCTCTGACTTCTACATTTGTGGCTCATTTGTTTTACCACAAGGACCTGCATTTGAATTCCCATCAAAGGGCAAGCTTCTCCCCATCGAGAAATCCTCAGTGCACTTTGCATTATCTGTGTTTTACAGTTTTGTGAGCCATCTAACACAGAGAGGGGGGACGAGGTACTGAGATAAATGGGTCGGACTTTTTCTTTGCACATTCCAGTCACAGAGGGCTTTGGCACTGGAGGCTGTTGGAAGGGGAACAGTTCGCAAGAAGCAGTGTGCCTATGGGTGTCAGTCTCAGATCAGTTCCACCAGACGTGATGCAAACGGGATCGGGCCTTTTTTTTTCTCTCTTTTCCTGCTGCTGTTGTTGGCAGGCCTCGGGCGCTCCTTTCGCGGCCCAGACGCCTCTATGTCTCCACTAGCAGGGTGAGGCACGGCTCACGGAAGGAAATGTTACCTGGAGCACAGCGCTCTCTTGGATGTGGCCCAGCGCCTTCCAGAGCGCTTAATGAAGACGCAGAATATTCCTACCGTGCTCATGAAAAATAAAATATACACTGAACACAAAAACACGCTACGCTGCAAATCACACTAGTGAACCTCGTGATTTGCTTTGTTTTATTTGCTTTTTATTTCATCTGCTCAGCTTAATTGTGAGCACCTGAGGCTTTTCTGGGGCCAACTCCAGCACTCGGAACTGCTCGTCACTCACACGGCCGCACGCCCACACCTACGTGTGCGTCACGTTTTGCCAAAACCACAGTGGCCTTTCTGAAGTTCGCTCAACCTTCACCACAGCGCAGATTCTGTAGAGCAGCACTGACAGATTTGCTATTGACGGTTCTTTGGGGGAAACAAGATCCCAAAAATGTTAATCTAAAGGGGGGTGTGAGGGGGTTTAACTCCAGGAGAGTTTATTTGGCCCTACAGGGACTCTCACAGAGTTTATTCAACTCTGATTCAACTGTTTGCGTACTAGAGACCATCCCATCCCCACGGTCAGCACCCCTACTTCCATTGCATTATGGTCCTTGTTTGTCTAGCGGTGCTGACGCAGGGAGAACTGAGGGCCACTAAGATGCACTGAGCTGCTTCATGGGAGACGTCATCCATTGCCGTTCCTCTACGAACCATGTCGCTGTCAGTCTCTGGCTGCTTCTTGAAGTGTGGGAACCTCCATTGTGAGCTCTGTACAATGCCCTGCACCTCCACCCTGCCCACAGACAGCACATCAAGATGCAACCCAAACAAACGGGACACTTTCAGATCCCTGGAGGATGAGCTGAGAGCTTATTTGCCACAACGAAAGTTAAGCCTGCTACTGCAGGCTGAACGGAGGGGCTGCTGTTACATTTATCTGAGATGAACGGCTGCAGAGGAAAAACAACTCCACACAAACAGCTCCAGCCGTTGTGTTAAGTGCTCTTTTGCGGCGTGGGAATCGTAGCACCACCAGAACTCCTTTTTATGGCAAATGTGCTGGATAAGGGCAATTTTTGGGGAGGCATCAACTGAGGGAAGGGGTGGGGATTTGCATCAAGCCAAGGCTAACATGCAGATTATGGACAGAAACAGAAAGCACCAAATGCAAGATAGACAGATGACTGATGACTAGTAAACATACAGGACTTGTTGGATGAAACTACAAAGTGACCTGCATGTGTTCACTTTCACTTCGTTGCACAGGGAAAAGTCCTGCAAGCTTTCAGGTGCCAACATGCTACAGCTATCGCTTGTTTACGGTACTGCTGCCAGTTTCGTGTCGTCTTCTCAACCACAGATAAGATAAGACCCTTTGAGAGCCATTTTTGACAAGTGCCACGGTGCCCTGAGCTGTCCAACAAGGAACAAGTAACCATGTGTTGTGGCAGAATGACCCTGCAGATATTCAGATGCCCCTGCCAAGAATGTACGGGCACACTTCTCATGGCCAGATCTCGATGGGTCACGAAAACAAGGACTGGGGAGAGTTTGAGGCCTCCTCATCTGCAGTAAAAGAGAAATGTTAACTGGAACCAGTCTACTGAAACCTAATGTTAGATTTTATCAAAATAATTTACTATCTTAAAGTGGTGCTTGTGAGGCTCTTTCCAAAACCATGTATACAGCATGACCTACCGAGGGGAGAAACGTGTGTGATTTTTCTGCATTTTGTTTGTTTGTTTAGTGTGGTTGTTTCTTTTTTCTTCGTAAAGCCACTGTTTTCCAGTAACAATTGCTATAAGGGCAAAGTAGAAACTAAACAATAGTGAATGTGCTAAGACAGCCTGAAAGTAAAGCAAGTCAGGAATTATGTGGCTCTCCTCTGGTTCCTCATTCATGCATCCTTTTTTTTTTTGGATTTCTGATTACTGCTTTCTGGCCATCCCTAGGAAGCCACTGGCAGCCCACACAGACGTTAGTGTGTAAGTACAAGGCCCCAGAATGCAGAGAAAGCCCGCTGTATGGACAGTACAGATGACGCAGTAACAAATATACTGCGTGGGTGTGGTGTGTTTCCTGTAGTTTCATCCAAAGACCTCACGGAAAAGCTTTCCTAAACGTTTTCTTCACACACTGTGCTATAGCCCAACCCATTGCTCCCATTTTCACAGTCAAGTTAAAGGCCATTTACTGACCTTGAATGTGCTTAGAAACTTTCTTCACTACCAAGTTGGAAATTAGTTTTCCATACACATTTATATGTTGCTCTTTACCCACATTAACTCTAGCTCTTCAGAAAAACATTAGTGTCAGGCTTATTTACTTTCATTTAAATCATTATTTGGAGTGGAAATGATGTCAACCTGGGGTTTGAGCAACATATCTACTGTACAGAATATCAACTGAGAAACCTGCAGACCCTCAAGACTTTGCTGAATAAACCAGCTCACAACTGTACATAAACTGTACTACAAAACCCCTGAACATTTAACAAGAGCAGCTTCTCCAACAGGAGGTCATTTCCTGTATCTCAATCCATCTTTCTTTCTCCAGCATTGAAACCCTTCTGCTTTTTTGGTACACTTCTGGATCACGTCCAGAGCAGACCATGAGGACCAGGACCCTTGTCCCTTTTAAAAACCAAACAAACAACCTACTCGCAGGCCAACACGCATCCTGTGGGGCATCATGTGCCGTCTGGAGGCTGGGACCCCACCCCTTGTCACATGTAAAAAGAAGCCCCTTTTGTGCCGCAGCGCAGTAATTAAACACGTTTCTAGCCATTAAACATCAGGTGTGTTGTTTCGCCAAGTGTACATTATCTGGCAGCAGTGCAAAGCGGCGTTTTTGCGAAATGAACTGTGTGCAGGGCTCTTGTTTACAGGTGCAGGCAATTGACAGACCACCATATGCTATTGTTGTTCCAGGCCCTCAATAATTACATTAATTGCTTGATGGTTAATACCATGGGGTGGACTGCACTGCTTACACAACCTTAGATCTGTAATTACCAGCAGGCTGACTCCCCTAGAGGGCAAACACTGGTGTCGGTAGAAATCAATTTTCCCTACAAGAGGTTCAGCTCTCACACACAGGGAATGCAGAAGCATTTGGCACAAACCAGGATCTGTACATTTGCTTTTGCATGTTTCTGCACACAAAAAAGGTTAAGTCTTTGGGACACAGCTGTCTCCTTTAGAACAAAAATATATGGCTTGTGTTTCACTAAAAACCTCTGTGAAAATTGAAACCGTATTCATGATTATTGTCAAGCTGCTGCTGCCCTTTTTTCTCCAGCAGCATGGCTTATATCAGGAGTGATTGTTTACATGCTTTTCAGTGTAGTGAAAGTCACAGACACTTAGTTCTATTTGTCCTTTGGAATATCAGCCTATTGCAGCACTTCCATGTGTATATTTCCCTTACTATTTTAGCTACATTTACTCAATGCTTAGATTACTCTAGACATGCACTTCTGGTCATGGTTAGGCGACCTCACATATACGGTTGCCTTGCAAGTCAGAACAGCGCACTGTCGGCCACGCTCTGTTTTCATAGGGCAGTTGAGGGTGGGGTGATGGGGTGGACAGATGTGTCTGGCGGCCTTTGGAGGAGTCTCCAGCCCAATATTGCTCATATTCCAAAGCAAACTGTGGTTCTGAACCCCACAATGCTTCCTGCACCCTCATTGTATCCCTGGGGACATTTTCTCTTCTTCTCTTGCTTTGTCCTTTTTGTTATCCTATTCTTGACCCGTGGGCCATGTTGCTGATGTACTGGCCTACGAAGCAGTGCAGCAGAGTTAGTGATGCCTGGCACTAGACTAGAGTTGCTGACTCAAAACTCACAAGGGGCCAAGATTTTTTTCCTGAAAAATCTTTTCGAAAAGACCTACATTGTCTGTAAAATACCCAGCAGTATACCATGGTATACTGTAAAACAAAATCATGTATCTAGCTTTAGGTAAAAGTGACAAAAAAAGTGTATAATATGATAGAAGCCTTTTGAACTATATAATCATGAGTTGAACCACCCAGCTGCAACTGAGCATGTGCAACACAGAAACAGGCAATATGTAAGGATACAAAAAAACCATTAAAAAAGTATTTTCCACAGCTAACAGAAAACATACATAATGGAGGGAATGTTAGTCTGTTTCCCAAAAAAACCTAACTGTGGCAGACCTGCTCTGTGATGCCCTACTGATTGTAACCTAGCAGAACAAGAAACAAAGCCAAATTAAAGCACATTTTCCCCACTCCTGTAGAAATAGTTGTCTATAATGTTAAAATGAAATGAAAGCATTTGGATGTCTTCAGAATTAGATTTAAAAAAAAAAAAAAAGAAAATTACTCAACTGATAAGTATTGTTTCAAGAGCGTAAACTGAGAGAGGTGTTCAACCATCTCGAGAGATCACCCGTGTTTATTTCCAATTCACCTGCACTGCAAAATAAATGTCAGACTTTGCGAGGTCTCAACATTAAAACGACAGATCAGATCAGCCCTGCAATCATGAAGACCAAGGAGCTGCCTGTGGATCTTCAACATAAAGTTGTTAGTAGGAAAAAAAAGTTGGAGGAGGATATAAAAAGATTAGAAAAGCTTTGAACCTTCCTAGGAGCACCATCAAGTCCACTGTAATAAAATGGAAAAAAAAAACAAAAAAAAAACAGCACAACCCAGACACTACCAACATCAGGCTGTCCTACCAAGCTGAGCAACCAGACAATAAGGGCAGCTGTCAGAGAAGCGAACAAGAGGCCAGATGCAAAAAAGGGCACAGTTGCAGAGCTCTTTGCCTGAAATGGGAGAAACTGTACAGATATAAACAATTTCTTCAGCACTTTGCAGATACAAACTTTTTAGAAAAGGGGCTAGAAGTCGTGACAAAACCTGAAAACTTTTAGATGAAAATTTTGTGGTGTGATGACATTTAAGTTGAGCTCTTTGGCATGAAAGCAAAGTGCTATATTTGGCACAAATAAAAAACTACCCAACACCCAGGGAAATGCTATCCCTGCCATCTAGCACGGTGGTGGCAGCGTCATGCTGTACAGTTGCAGAGAATGGAGCCAAATACAGGTAAATCCTTGATGAATACTTTTGTAAATGAGAAATGTTAATCTTTCCATTCTGGAGAAATACATTCTTGAAAAAAATCCCACTATAAAATGGGTTTAAATTATTGTGTTTGTGAAGAGGGGAAAAAAAACTATTTTAATGCATTAAAATTAAGAGGTGTAACAGGAACAAAATGTGAAAAAATTCAAGGGGGTGAACGCTTTCTGAAGACACACTATATATTATATATCTATACAGTATACAAGTCAACTGGCCATAATTTGCCACTGGAAAGGTAGAGCAGCTCAGGATAATGTGGTGAAAATGGCGAGCTGAGCCTTAAACCAAAAAAACAGTGGTAGGAAGAGAGCGGGTTTGGCTAATCCCCTAAAGCACCCCAACACCGAGCTGGACTCCTTTCCCAGCTCTTGCAAATTGCCAGGAATGTAACATGTTGTTTTTGGGCCCCGTGTACACGAACACTTCTGGTTTGGAAATATTTGGGTTTGAAGATGTTGCCCAAAGCTCACCTTCATACTTTTAAGTGGATGCTTTAGAGAGGTGCCATGTTAGAAAGTGCTGTTTTGGGTGGGGAGTAGTGATCAGTTAAATTTTTAATATTTTTTCTTCTGAGGGTGTAAGTATTTCCATGTATATGAAGTCTGTGTGCCTCAGCAGGGACAACAGTCACCACTGCACACTTTTGTGGAACAAGGTCTTATTGCTGCCTCGCCGTCTTGAAGTACAGAGGCAACTTTTCATCGTTTTTATATCCTTTCCAGAAACTGATCACCCCCCCACACACATACCCCTCACCCCCCAAACGAATACCAAATTATTGCATTTGTAACAAATAACAATCTTAAAAATTCTTTAGAACCAAGCTAACGGTACACATTGGATATTCATTATTTCCTGTGATTAATATGCAAAATATTCCCAGTGTATTTTTTTAAAAGCTAACTTCAAAAAATATAAAGAGTATTAAAAGCCCTAGTGATTAATTTTAAGCAAAAGCAACTTTTCTCTGGTTTTTTTTGAGTATCTAGGCCATTACTTCACCAAGCTGAAGTCTTTTTAATGACTGAGCATACACAGAGAAGGCACAGAAATCTGGTTCACCCTGCAAGTAACTTCTTCTACTGTAAGTAAACTAAAAAAATAAGACCTACTCTGTCTTCACATCTTATGACTAATCTTTAAAGCCTCTCCTGGCACGCCAACCTCCCAGGAAAAATTGAAGAAAATTAAGTGAGTCTTCAAAAGTCACCAAGATAAATGTTTACAAATGTCACACATACAAAAAAGTAAACACATGTCCTCCTTACCCATATTGTTTTTTGGACACAATTGGCATTGGAAAGTGTTTCCATGGAGGAAATACTGCAGATGTCTCTTCTTGCCCACACTGACCATTAAGGGGAGGATGGAGCTGTAAAGGACTTGCTGCAGTTCACTAGTTGGCATATCTTTATATTGTGAACTAAACCACTGTTTTGTATATGAAAATCTGCATATAGGAAGTAACTGTCTAACAGTAACGTATCACAGTACCTAACTTACTGTAATGGTAATCACGTGTTTCATTCTGGGTACATTTTACAAACCTTAAAATGTAACTAACCAGTAATCCCCAAGATAAGCATCCTTCATTTGCAAGTTTTTGTGTATACAGGCAAAGTTATTCAGTACCCTGAGTTATGACCAATGGTGAAGCTAATTTTTTGTTTTTGAGTCACAAAAGCCAAATATGGATGGAATTTTGACATTTTACACCAGCAACCTCTTTAGTGTTTACGAGGGAGTGCAGATTTGTGATTGATTAGTTATGTCTGTGGGTTCAATGCCACAAGTATTCAATATACATAAATATCCATGAGCAAGTGAGTGTGTGAGCAACAGTATGAGAGCAGTGTTGAGTGTTTACAGTGTTTGGAGTTCAGTAAAGGATGTGTTGAAAACATGCCACACAACTCTGAGCCCTTTTTATTATTAGTTGCAAGGGACCTATAAGGACACAACAGCCACACCCAGTTCGCTGGTGACAGCTCCTGTACTTGTCTGCAGTCACTACCCCAACACCTTTGTTTCAAGTTGTGCTCAGTGACTCTTGTGTGCTATCATGGCATCTTATCTCATCTACTGCATCTGTATTATTACTATTATTATTATTATTATTATTATTATTATTCTGTATATTATGTGAGATAATGTCTGCTTTTAATATTATTCATCTCAATTTTGATGGGTTTTGGTGTTACTTGAGTACATACGGGGGTGACTTTGTGGGCTGAGAAACAGTTAAATATTTTTCCCATTGAAGTTAACAGTAATTGTTTCAGAGTTACGATATTTCACCTTACAAGGCGATTTCCAGGAACGTATTACACTCGTGAATAGGGGGGTTACTTGTATTTCCCTCCAATTAGATTCCAGCTCCTAAAAGCACAGGGATATTCACCCATATATTGCATTGCATAGAGTGAATATGTACGATTTTGAGAGCTAGAGTGGCAGTGAGCTAGTGGCACCAGAATGGAGGCCGGTTCATGTGTGAGCAGGTTTACCTAATGCCATGTACAGCGAGAGTATCGTTCTCCCCCATTTCCCCTCAGAGAGCTTGCAACACTGGGGGGAAGGGCCTCCTTCAGATCCAGAGGGAGAACGAAAAGAAATTCCCATCCCAGGAAGATTAGTGGGCGTCCTTTTGGAGTGGGTGTCGGACACAGAGCTGTTCTCAGGCCACATTTTTCTCTGCCAACGGCCTGACCCCCAGAGCGGGTCCCTGTGCAGCTCACATGCCGCCACGGGACCCAAGCACCAAGCACCCCCCCATGCCCCCTCCCGATCAATTATTCACTGTCGGCAGGACGACACGGGCAGGTGATAAAGAAACTGCCCTTATCGCTAACTTGCCGCTCTTAAAACACTATTTACACAGCGTGGCCCCTCTATCCATCTACTGCTGACTCCCAGCTGACCCAGTGTCCAAGTTGGGGACGATCTAAACTGCACAATTACTGTGTTTAATCGGCACGAGGCACAGCTCTTCATATCAAATGGGTATAAAGTATTTACTTCACACCAGCTTAGTAAACCTCATATTGTTACTTGATTCTTTACATGTTACTTGGCTCTTTTTTCTAAGATATTAATTGAATCTGTATTAGTTACAATTTATATACATTTTGTTGGTCGTCTAGCTGTAGTATATGATACATTATAGTCTATGTCATAATGATACATTATGACGTAGTACAGGGTGATTCAAACAGAATTGAACGTTTTCATGAATATATTACTTAGGACTCAGCCATTTAACATGGAGGACGTATGTTGAGCTTTTGTGAGATTAAGAAAAAACAAGTGCGTTACTGTACAAATTGGTTTAGACTACATGTTCATATGATACTTAGTTACTGAGGAATACATTTATGAAAGTGTTCAATTCTTTTTGAATCACCCTGTTTGTAAGTTAACTGATGGTATATAGTAACGTGGGGGTTTTCATGTGGAGTCCTGGGGACCTTCCCATGAATGCTGTTTTTTGAACCCTAAAGGAAATACATTAATAACCATACATTTGTTGGAAAAATAAATGATTAAATGAGCTACATAATGATAATTAACATCAGTGTAAGTAATGACCTCTGTTATACAAGAAGTATCTTACTGATCTTTTCCCTGCTCCCGTAACAGTTGAACATATTTTACAATGATACAGAGGCCTGACGCTAACGCTTTTGGTTTAGCAATATTTAATCATTTAGCACTCAGTTTACAACAAAATCAACCATATTTATTAAATCATTCGGCTGGAATAAAAACTAGCATGTCTGCTTTCCCCAGAACAGGAATAAATACCTGTGTAGTAATGGTGTTATACATATTGCCAGAAAGTATATATGGTGGCATTATGGTATTTAACGTGACAATAACTCATATACTGATTTAAATGATTTCTGACATGTTGTGCGTTTTTCACCATTTGGCAATTTATGAGCGGCTCTCTACTGAACTGTTACCATCCTGGTTCAGAGTCTCCTGACAGCCCTCTTACATCCTCCTCTAAACATCTCAGTCCCGTTCAGGCCTGGTTCTGGGCCTTTTGGGCAAACAGGGAAGTGCCAAGTCCCTGGCTGCCCCCTCCTGTCCCACACGCCAAGAGATGATCCGACTCAGCGGAAAATTTGCCCGGTGGAAGAGGAGATGGTTAGTGCTCTGCATCAATCTCCCTCCCGCACAACAAGCTCACTTTCAGCAAGATGTATGTGATGGGTCGCAAAAGCCAGTTAATCAAATTATTACCAGCACTCGCTCCCCTGGCCTAGTTAAGGACCCAGGAAAGAAATAAAAGAAAAACTGAGATACAAAGGAAATGTCACCAAAACAGCCTTTATAGACTGAATTTCCTGTGTGGGGTTTTGATTTGGCATTGAAACCATATCACTTTGAAAGCATATCCATATTAACAAAATTAGGCAGCGATTCTTGATATATAGCAGTTTGCTATTGTATTTTTTAAATATTGTCATTTTATTTGTTTATTTTATTTCAATTTTTATAATAAGTGTAATGTCACATTGTCACAGATATACACATTGAGGTCTTCTGACTGGACATCTTAATTAATATCTTAGATATTTTATATTAAATATCCTTTGGTCATTACCATATACTATAGGCAAACAATCCTCCTAAATGTATTATAGTTTTTCTGCACAATGTCGAAAAGAAAATTAAAATATGAAGGCTTTAATTTTAACAAAGTTAAATCGGCATTTGTTCAAAACCGATTTGAAAGTTCCAACTGAAAACCAAATCAAATTAAACGATTTTTTTTACTACAGATAATTGTTATAATTTTAATAATAAAGTCCAGCACTGGATGTCAGTTTTTGTTTCGCCAAGCAGTTTATAGACTTTAGAAAACGGACCAATAAATCCTGCAGAGTCAGTACACTGCTGCCGAGTGCCTGGGAAGGCCTGTCTGGTCTGAACAGATGCGATCTGTCACAGTAAATACAGCCAGTCATTTGAATTCATTAATGAGATGCATATTGAGGTTGTTCTGTGACCCCCCTCGACTGCTACCAGCACATACACACATACGTAAATATGACAATCAAATTATGGCAAAAATATAGCAAAGGAGCTTTGGGTTAGAGTGAAATGATGAAATGAGAACCACAAAATACAGATCTGACTACTTAAGGGGGGGGGGGGGGGGGTCATCGCTTTAACGCAGCTCTGAGACGCTGTTGTGAGAATGCAGACAGCCTCAAGCACCTGGTCTCATTTAATGGACTCCAGCATTGTTTTCTGCTGCCAAACAAAGTNCTGTTGTGAGAATGCAGACAGCCTCAAGCACCTGGTCTCATTTAATGGACTCCAGCATTGTTTTCTGCTGCCAAACAAAGTGACTCTTACTGGGAGTTCATTACGTGCACGCCATTTCCATAGACCACTGGGAAACAAGACCCGTGCCACCGACGTAAAACAAATGACCGGCTCATGATAAATGGTTCTATTAGTGGACCAGATTGTTAGAGTCTGATATAACAGATCGGAGGGGGAGAGGAGGCCCATTTATTCTCCCCTTCGTAGACACAGAGGGCTGTAAATAGCTTGTTTTCTGTATGTGTAAATAACGTATTAAAACTCAGCATTAGCCCTGTCCTTTGATAGAAAGAAAATTGATAGGAATAAATAACACCAGGCAAAAACAGTGTCGGGGGGGGTGGCACGGTGGGTTAATAGAGCTGGCGCCGTCTTGCAAAAGTGGGCGTGACAGCAGGTGACAGGAGGACAGCAGACTGCCGTAAAACCACGCACCGCCAGCGGCGTTCTATGAATGGGGCTGTATTTCTGCCACTGCAGCGCCTGTCCACAGGTCAAGGTCCCTCAGGCTGAGCCTTCACGGGCCTGTCTGCTGCGACACTGTGTGTCGAGCTGGAGAACATCACCACATGCCTGCTCGAGATCCCGTCAGAGGACACACAGCCATGTAGTCCACCCTAAGCGAGGATACTTTGTCTTATTTCTACTTTTTACTTACAAGTATTTCTGTGCTGTTTTTTTTTTTTTTTTTTTAACAGGCCCCGTCATACTAATATCCACAAATGAGGTAAACACTACACAAGCAGAGCAAGGCTGTGTTTCAGCGCAATGTACGGAGAAAAGACTCAGTGATGAACACTTTTCTTCAGCAACTTTTGCTGGGAACACATTTGCAGTCATCAAACTCACTGCCCCTGAGAAAATAATCCATTTCTGGTCATTAGGACTATGGGGCCACAAGGAGTTCTAAATCAATCTGTGTTGCCACTGTTTATTCCTCTTCCCTTCAGATATCGTGTAGAGGCCCCTTTCAACCCATGATGGAGTAGAACATCACATGATGTGGATTATGTCTCCTTACAGCCTTCCTCCTATAAACAGGGGTTCACAGCAGTACCCAGCTCAGTCGCATGACACCTTTAAGCACATATCAGATACCCCACAGACAGACAGCATGATAAAGAGAAAAGTTCATATAGATCTTTTTCTCTTCCTCCCTCAATTTATATACTTGAGTCTCTATACAATGATGAAACAAGAGGAAAAAGGAACAGCAAAATGTCACAAATTCATAAAGTTTCCATGACTCCAGCTGAAGTACAACCACCGAAGGTACAGCTTTATTATCTTCTCAGACATGAAAAAATGAGCATTTCTATTTTCCAAACTGCTGATGTTAAAAATAGCTAAACTTTTCAGTTAACAGCCCAATCTGAGGACACCCCGTATAACTGGACTTCCAGCAACATACATCATTTCAACATTTTGTTCTCTTCATCTGCTAATAGTTTTACTTTCATAGCAGTTGTTCTGTTTATTTCCCTTGCCCCTAACCTGAGAGGTACAGCTGGAAAAGTTGCTAGAATGAAGTTAGTAAGGCTACATTGTCCTATTTTCATCTGTTTCTTTAATAAACAATTAATGACCATTACTTTATTATGGCAGGCCACCAAGTCCTTCATTAAACAGTAAAAACGCCACAATTTCTTGAGTCCTATTACCATTTCAAAGGTAGCCTTCAGTCAAGATCTTGATCAATCTCAGAAGGACATGTCGTCCAGTGCTACTGCGAGACACTTTAAGTAATTTATTACTTTTATACTCTGGAGGTAAGAAGAAGGTCTTTCAGCCTCATTATGCCAGACTTTCATCACACATTCACTGACATCTTTAAAACATGCATTCTGTCTCCTTTCAATACCAGCGGTGGACACACACCAGTGCTTCGCTCGAGATGAGTCCTGCCGCTGCTGTTCATTAGGACCAGCGTAAACAGCCTTTAAACGTGCAAACGCACCAACCTCGCCCATCATGGGTTTCTCCGTTAGGTTCTCTCACAATCTCACTATAATTCAATACTTGTTTGTACTGCAGCAAAATTAAAATAACTCCTTCATCGAGATAAAAGGAAAATGATTGCCAGCGTTTCTTTCCTGCATGTGAAACACCAAGATACTCAATGTGGGACTGCAGTTGTTTCACTTGACTCCCAGATTCTGGCACAGCTTTAAACAGCCAAAGGGTATGAACCAAGTGCATTAAGAATCACAAACACACCTTTCAAAGTTACTGCAAGTCATGCCATTACAAGGGTCACAAAAACATCTCTTTTTCCATTTTTTGTTATGCCATCTTTTTCATATTTTGCCATATTTCTACTGCGTTGCCAGCGTGGGAACAAAAAGCGTCCTATTTTTGTCCATTCACTTAACAATTAATGACCATTACTTTATTATGGCAGGCCACCGAGTTCTTCATTATACTGTAAAACAAGCCACAATGTCTCGAGTCCCATTACCATTTCAAAGGTAGCCTTCGGTCGGGATCTTGATCAATCTCAGAAGGACATGTCGTCCAGTGCTACTGCGAGACACTTTAAGTAATTTATTACTTTTATACTCTGGAGGTAAGAAGAAGGTCTTTCAGCCTCATTATGCCAGACTTTCATCACACATTCACTGACATCTTTAAAACATGCATTCTGTCTCCTTTCAATACCAGCGGTGGACATGCACTGGTGGCATGTTATGGTACTGGAGAAATCCCAGCTCGCTGATTGTTAGCATTAGCTTAGCTGCACTTTTAAAAATGAGTAAGTGTAGCAACTACTTCTTCACTCCTTCAGCCATTCTATGAAAAATTATGCCCCTGAGCACCGTTCCACCTTTGCAAGGTGTTTCCATGCGTTAAGCTCTATGTTCTGAGCCCCACCTGCCCTGGTATTAATGACCACCCTCAAAAAAGGTCATACACATCGCACCACGATTCCTATCACTGCTGCAGTGAGTGACCTCTTGCCCCTGATCTCAGCTTATCAGTGCTGACCATGACTGCCAGCATCTTCCCCTGGCTCAGGGTCGCAGCTCCTAAAAGACAATTTTATATGCCACAAAAGGGTCCAGTGAGCAGTCGTGCTGTTGTATTTTTAATCTTGTAACTTAAGAACTACTTTAGCGGAACTACACGAACAGTAAACTGTACCACTGTACAGTGCGAGTCCATCTGAGTGACATCAGAAACATTTGTATGGGATGAACTGGACAGAAGAGTAAAAGTAAAGTAACACAGTAGTGTCACACATCTCTGGGAACTGATGCAAAATAGCAGGGAAGAAGTTGCATGACATTTCCTCCTCAAACTTATTAACTAGATGATTCGTGAACAAAAACTACTTTCCGCAAAGTAGCCTCAGAGTTTTCACCAATGCTGTAAGTGTGTAATGTAGCAACCTATGGGAGCTGCTTTGAATGAAAGCATCACATATGTTAAGCAAAACGAACACCAACCAGTAATAACAGCAAACAGAGCATGGCAGGTATGGTAGTGGGGTGTACAGTACCTCGTGCCACCGTTGTAGGGGAGGGTTTCTTGGGCAGGTCCGGGTATCCGTTTCCATCCAGGCCTGATGCTTTGCATTCTTTCTTTTCTGTTGCTGCGTTAGAGGTGGTCTCCATGGTAACAGGCAAAACTCTGAGAAACAGATGACCTGGACAGAAACAAAACCAAACCAAATTAACCACAACAAAAGCAAGACAAAACTGTTCCTCCAGCAGTGGCCACCTGTTTTGCCCCATGTGTCAGGATTTATGTGAGCAAAGATTTTTGCAGGCTCATATCAGCAAAGGCAGAGTCTTTGATCTGTATGAAAATTGCAGGATATTTGCTGGAGACCTGCAGGAATCTGCTGCTGGGGGGGGGGGGGGTTATGTGCAAGAGGCAATGATTCCCCCGGCCAACAGGGGGAGCGCCACNTGCTGCTGGGGGGGGGGGGGGCGTTATGTGCAAGAGGCAATGATTCCCCCGGCCAACAGGGGGAGCGCCACAAAATGACACATTTCAATCACAACTGACCTATTCCAACAGGACAGACCTAAGAGGATGTTTTATAAGCTAACATCCAAGCCAGCTGGAAATTTATGATTTATAATAGATTATACGTCTGATCTCAAGCTGCAATGTTCAAAACAAAGGACCCCAGATCTGTGAGGTTTTTTTGTTTTTAAATAGTCATCTGCCAACTGGAAAGTGGCCCAGTCAGCAAGTTGTTCACATCTGAACAAGCAAGATGGTGTTCCCATCTCTGCAAACAACAACTTTTATTAGTCTACATTAATATACATATTTTATATTTTACAAGTTTGCAACATCACACAATGAACAAAGGTATCAGGCAAGAGCAAATGAACAACCCAATTAAATTACGTTGCCATTAAAACAGTCAAAAGTAGTTTAATCAAAAAGTATGTCTCCAGTTAATGAAGCCAGGCACCTTTTTCAGGTGTTCATCTGACCTGGCAGGAGATAAAATACATAGATGAGTCAGAGATTTGCAATCACCTCCTGTAATGTTCCATTATGCACCATTTCTGTGGAGTATACCGGCTTGTCTTGGGTCTGTTTACATTACGAATGATCTTTTCACAGTTTGCCTTGTTTTTATGGCTAGGATGCTTGTTCTCTCAGCCAGTCATTCAAGGTGTGATTTTTTTCTCCTCCTTTATGAATCAGGTTAAAGCCACACCTGTTGTAGAGCTGTTGCCAGGTACTGGGCAATTATGGGTCTAATTCGAAACAAAAACCATTTCAAATTAGTTGTGTTTTTTTTATAGTTCTTGGCTGTTAAAAAAGGCTGGAGCAGAGATTATTGCTGAAGGAAAGCCCAACTAAACAAAGAAGACTTACAACCGCCTAAAACAATTTAACAAACAGCGGCAACATGGCGCACCAAGGTTGGCCAGGTTCAAAAGGAGCGTTTGATGTTTGTCGGTGAACCCACCCCAGCACAGCCTGCATCGAGACTGTGGGCCTCAAACTGCAGCTCCACTGCTCTGCTGCCAATGGGGGGGTAGTGTGAAAGTGTTTACAGTGAAGGCATGAGGTACTGGTTGTGATTTCAGATGTTATTACTGTTAACTTTCCCTGTGTAAACAAATTCCCTTAGCATGATTTAGTAATGAGTTGTTTTGTAGTGTTTTTGATATAGCTGCAGGAATGGAAAGACCACATATGTCTGAGCATCTTTAATGGTAAAAGGATTGTGATTATTTTAGCTGCAAGGTATTTTGACGTATTTTTATAAATATAAACACAAATATGAAAATACAATAATTTCAAGAGGAGTTCTTAAATACAGGCATCCCTCTTTTTCTAAATCTAATCCAATTCCTGAAAACATGCCTGATAGTGAATTTACAAAGAGCAGCAGCCTATATTCCATTATTTTCAACAGGGGAAAAACAGTGTATTCCCAAAGTCATCTCAAAACTCTATATAATTTCAAAATATGTCAGTAAAACACACCTATACAACAGTCCATCAATGATTTCTGTATAATGCATTTGAAACATCAGTTACCTCATTATGTAATTATTTACAGACGCAGTAGTGGGTATTTTCACCTGCAGTACAGAATGATACTTTATGCTATTGGATACCAATTACGTTTTCCTTCCACACTGTACATAAACAATGAAAACACATAATGTATATAACACTCTGCAAAATAAAGTGAACAAACAAGGCAAGTTTTATTTTCTCACACAAAAATAAGAATGTATGCAAGGTAGGGTACATGTGCATGTACAAGCTTATATCTTTAGTGTTCATCTCTCAATACGCTTTATCACATCTAAATTTTCGTATGGGCATTTCTCAGTATCTTTAGCTCACCTACCTTTTCCATAGTGTTGTCCCCTTCTTTGGGGACATTTTCACTTAATAATGAGACATAATGATGATGATGATAATAATAATAATAGTAAAAAGCAAAAGCGCATCTTCAAACAGAGATTGTGAATAGCCAAGGGATAGCTGTATATACATTTTAGCTTCTGGTTTTTTAGCAGGAGCTTACCATACTCAAACTTGTATTTTTGGCATTTATATGCCAATCGGTGGAAGTAATTAACAGATCATTAAGCGTTAGGCCATTAATAAAGCAATTATCAATAATTACATGTATATTATTACTCTTTAGCATACATACCCATCTGCTAAATATTCAAGATTGGTAACACAAGATGTGCACAATTTCCATTTGACAAATGTGGTTAATTTAAACAGCAAATAAACAAAAACATTATAAAATGTAGTTGTGTATAATAAGTGTTACACTCATCCATGAGTAAAATAGGACATGTTCTTCTACTTTGTCCCTGAATGTAAACACAGTGCATCCCAGTGGTCACCTGTAGTGTAGTCTAACTGGAGCCGGTCTTGTAGGTGTGGACCAGAAACAGTCTGTCTTTCTGCCAAGTTAAGCCGATTACAAAACGGGCTTATAACCAGGTTTGGGGGCATCTGTTTCTCTTTCCTTCCGCCAAGGGTGAAGTCAGTGCCGTTCTGTCACCGTCACCATTGTGTCTCTCTTCAGATGATACACTGAGTAAGAATGATGCGAAACAGTCAGACACTCGCATTGCCCAGTTCCGTCCTGAGGTCTGGCGTTGTCAGTTCTGCCACGGCCTACAGTGACACAACACGGCAGCACTCAATCTTGAAGGAATGGCCTCTAAGCCCGAGGTCAAGTCGCATCCTCAACTTGCACCTGGATTCGCTCTGAGTGTTTTGCCGTAAACCAGGGCTTTTCATTGAAAGGCACATCATGCTCTTAGTTCCATTATTCTACACTTTGGCCCAGATTCACTGGGGCGAGCACCCAGGAGTCCAATTTTTGCCACACTGTTGTTTACAAAAGATGCCAATTTTAATATGCAAAGCCCACTTTGTTTAAACAAAAGTCAGGGGATTGAGCAGCTTGCTATTAATGTAATTTTACTGCAAGACCCCTGTTCTCCCTGATGAACTGCCCTACTCTCAATTTTCTCGCCACTCAGTGACTAAATAAAGGTCTGCTGCATTATTTATTGATGCTACATGGTGATTTGTGAAAACGTTGGGGCACTTTGGATGGATTAACAGCTGTATTTGTTTATAAATAAACCTCCAAATCTCCAAAGGGGGGCAGAGATCAGCCGAACAGAGTTGAAGGAGAAGCTGGTGGGAGAGATTGGGGGCGAGAAAGAGAAGTCCTGCTCCAACCCCCAACCCACCCACTGCAACTCTTTGCAGCCACATGTCACCCTGTGCCCGACCCCCAGCGACGGACGACAGAGGTCCTGACGGGACAGTACAGGTGACGGAAACCGCACAGATGGTGAGGGACAAAAGCAAACAAACAGCTTCTTTTCCTCTCCCAACTGGCTCAATGGGCTCTGGAATGATCAGAAAAGTGAGTGGGATTGAACCCCCTTCCCCCTCAGCACCCACATAACCAGAGGCAGGGAATGGCTCTGAAGCTGGATGTGTTTGTGATACTGACTGAGAACCACTACCATGACTTTCAATACTTCCTCCACCAGGCTTGGGCCGACTACTTCAGGTGAGGCTCCCTCACTGTTTCAGCACTGCACAGGCGCACAGCGCTGGTTATTCTACCACCAACCAAAACATACACTGCCATTTCCCTGCAGGAAACCCAGCACCTGTCTCTTTCTTTGCTTAAATTTCACATCAGCAGTAGCAGCAAAGTGCTCTAAGGAATACAAAAAAATGGTCAACTTGCATATTATGTATCATACTGCAAATTGGCAAATTTCTGGAAAACAGTTTAAGTAAAGTCTACTGAATTCCCACAGAAGAATGCATATTTCTTTCTTTAGCTCAAGATTTGAGGTTACTCAGAGAAAAACAGCTTAGAGAAACTGCACTGACACCTACTAAATGAAAGGACAGCAGCTCCTCTTTATGGCACCTGGTCGCTTGCCTTTGAATCCTCCAGCTACTCTTCATCTGGTCTCCAGTAAACTGATATGTTTACTGTTTAATGTTTCTGAGGCCATAAATCCAACCAAAACAATCAACATCCAAAAAATAAGCAGACAGTTACAGAGTTTAAACTGTCTTATACTCTGGAGGCAAGAAGAAGGTCTTTCAGCCTCATTATGCCAGACTTTCATCACACATTCACTGACATCTTTAAAACATGCATTCTGTCTCCTTTCAATACCAGCGGTGGACATGCACTGGTGGCATGTTATGGTACTGGAGAAATCCCAGCTCGCTGATTGTTAGCATTAGCTTAGCTGCACTTTTAAAAATGAGTAAGTGTAGCAACTACTTCTTCACTCATTCAGTTAAAACTCTGACACTTTACATAAGCAACATTTTCTTCAGATGACACTGAAGACAATGGAGAAAACTGCATGCAAAGCTCTGCTGAAGTGTCTACCAGTGCATCTGAATGTTTCTACAACAGAAAGCAGAGCACATCACTGCCAGGACACACAGAGCAAGACCAAGTTCTCCCAGATGTTCAAATTTGTTTTATGATAAAAATCTGATCCATGCACTGAATGAAGAAGAGAGCTCTTTCCTCCCTCTTCAAAGCCAACTGAACAATTATGGTTGACATTTGAAATCACCTGTTTATTTAACATTTTTGCAAGCTTTAAGGTTTAAACATTTTCATTTTTCCAACCTATTAAAATGTGTCAGCTTGCTCTTCAAAATCTCTTCTTTTTACCAGTTATTTTTCAACTCTGAAACATAACATCTTTTTTCCTCCTTTGTGCCATTATTAAAGGTGCATTTTATCACATAAACAAAAACTGAAAGAATTATCTTGGGGTTTATGAAGTTAACTTGTGGTTCAGAATAGATTTACCTTTGTCCTGCTGTCATAAGAACCACCTCATGGAGATGACCCATACATATTGGTGCCATTTTTACCTTTCATCTCCTAACATGCTTATGGGGTCTATTCATGTAGATCCACCAAGCTAAAGTGTTTGGCTGCTAAATTTCTTGTTTAACAGCTATAGAAAGTTGACTCATGATTTTTTTCCTGGTTTGGACAAATGTATGGTCTGCATTTTTAATGCTAAAAAGCAAAAATGAAAAACAGCAGTGTCAGATATGCAACACAAAACAGAAAAAAGGACAAAAGGGATAAAAACCCAACTTGAAACATTTATTCCTATTTTTGAAATTTACTCGCAAACTTTTGGGATTTTGTGGAAATTGCTGCGAGCATGGGATGAGTAAGTTTCCTTGAATAATGCACAAGAATGGCATTCATTGAAACCTAAGAGGAACAATATCTGTGCCATCTAATAACTGACAACTGTTGGAACTTGTGTGAGAGCAGAAATGCGGCGTCTGCCCTAAAAAAGAAAGACGCAGCCCAGATGTCGAACAGTTCCTCCTGTGCAACCTGGCATTCTCTAAAGAACCTTCTCCCATTGCTGGATACCACAGGCTCTATGCATACAGGGGCCTAACTAGGCGATCCAGTGTGTTGTGTTTGTCCGCACACCTTCTTCTTCAGCCTGAGCTCCCTCAGTGGTTTTGCTCACCAGCCCTCTCACCAGCACAAAGAGGAATGCAAACACATTTCAAAGGAGCCTCTTGTCTGAAGATACCCTGCTTCCTTCAGATGTTTCTCTATCTGCCCTCTGTTTTCACAGCTAGAGAAGTTTCATGCAGGTACTTCTTCTACTGCCCCCACTTTCCAGGTCCCCCCCCATGTCCCAAGCTGAAGCATGAATCATGCAGGGGAAAAAAAAAAACCCTGTTCCCAGCCACACAGAATCTCTGTTAAAAGAATACATCTTGAAACTCTGATACAAGCATTAACTATGCTGTAACAACACCAGTTGGTGATAAAACAGATAACATTTTCATTGTTTTACTCCATCACTGGATACTTTCCTCGAAAGAAACATCTGAAGTTCTGATGATACATTAATTTAATAATTGACAGGAGAGCCTCAAGCACAGAAACTATTCCTCCATTATGTGCTGCTGTTGCACAGATACTGTATTTACTACCAACATGATTATCAAATATATAAAATAAAAAACATACATTTTGTACATGAACTCCATGCTAAAACCTCCATATTTTTATCATTTATTATATTTTTAAAATACACCATTGTGCAGCTGGACCGGGTTCTTGGTTTTGCTCTTGACTGGAACTAAGCCATTTACCAAACTTGTGGCTTTCCCTGCAGCCGTTTCTGTGTTTTCTGGCTTGGGTGACAGATCAGCTGCACTGAGCCAGGTCCCAAAGTCTCTGGGACAACAGAGTGGGTGGCTGGGTGTGTGTTTACCCAAAAACTGCTTCTGCTTAAAACAGTCTGTGGTGCCTCAAGTTTTCTCTGTCAGCTCAAACCTGTTTGTGGAAGTCAGCTGCAAGTGGTTTTGGTTTCTCAGCTACGGAAGACCATACTGGTCAGGTCAAGTTGGTGTTCTTGTTCAGACTTGATGTTTTCAGTTGTCTCCAACCCTTGTGCAATGTTTTTGCTGTTATACCTTCTACTCAGATTCCTCTCTGTTAACAGGAAAGTTTTCATTTAATGCAGCTCTGTTGTATATCTTCAAACATATATTCACTCATCAGTAACTTGACCAGTTTCTGTTTACAGTGGGGCATGATCATCAGATCAAACCTAGAATTGAGTGTCACATGGTATGAATGCCTTTATTATTTACTAAATAAAATGTACACGGTTTCCTTTTATTGGTTAAAAAAGTTCCTAAAGATCTAGCTGAACAGTGGTGCATCACAAAGCTTCACAAGAGTTACACCTTTGATCCGCTTGTGGAATGCTGTTGAGAAATTGAGCGCACAAACAATATACCTCTCACTGGCTGCCACAGCAGCTATTCGAGAACCACACAGCCTCCAGGCTGCAACAAGGGTGGAAGGGGGGTGGTGAAGCCATGCCGTCTTTTCAGGGGAATGGGCACATTCTTTTGAGGGGGGGGGGGGGTGGAGACCACAACAATTACTAAACCAGCTCTAAACGCCTGGCTGGATCACAATGGTTATCCTGCAGTCCAGGAGGTTGGTCAATGGACTTGATTTAGTTGGCCAGCATGCTGAAGGCAAAGTTGGGAAGCACCATTCTGGGCAGCCCTCTTTCATTCTCATCTCAAATGTTTTCTCCAAACAACAGTGGCAACAAACATGGAAGTATGTTCTCCTGCATCGGAATTAACTGTGGTGTAATTCTCCTTAAACAATGCTCTTCCACTGCAGCTCTGAACATCACTATGTCAGACAGTGGTGCCAAGGTGGTGTCCCATTTCTGTGCAAGAAATAAAAAGCGTTCAACAAAAAAAAAAAAAACTGAAGCATTTACTTTCACCATTTTTGAAGGCAGGAAGAAGCCTCTTATGAAATGAGATCCCAGATAACTCAGCAAATGAGCGACTGTATCTGATTTCCTCACAAGCATTCACTCTGCTAATGTTCCTTGAGGAGGGATAAGTCTGGGGGTATAAGAGCAATTTTTCGGGATGGGGGATCTGAGGTCATCACTGTTTAATTTGCAGGTGGACAGCTGGCAGGGGAAGATATTCCCCATCCCGTTCCCCCGAAGACATAGAGCCAGGAGAGGCAGAACTTTTTCTGCTAACCCACAGTCCAACCCATTTCCTGTACCAAAAAAAAGCAACCAGTTAATTCAGACAAAATACAGCTGGTTCTCCTGCAAGGCCATTGTGGCTAGACCAATGCGAACTTCCTCTTCCCTACTGAAGAGAGCCACAAAACCCTTTAATTTAATCCTGTTTTCACTTACCAGTATATATATATATTTTTCGTACAAGGTCAAATCTCTAAAGCTGTTCCTTATGGCCAAGGCCATGGTAACACCATGACAAAATAATGGTTTAGATTACATCACATTCTGATGCTCAGGAGTACTGGTGTACAAGGACAGGGACATGCGTTAAAAAAGAAAAATGGACATTTAACATGTTGCTTGTTGTTCCCATTCATCCATCCATTTTTAATAACCACATGTCCTGGTCAAGGTTGCAGCAGTTCAGAGCCTATCCCAGAACCACTGGGCACAAGGCAAGGAAAGGAGCACCCTCTGGATGGGACACCCCATCCATTCAAGCGTTCTTTGTGTACCCCATTGTTGGAATTTAACTAGTTTTGCCAGCGGTTTACCTCTACACCTGAAAAATGAAGTCTTCTCTGCTCCAGGTGCACCCCCCTCATTCTGCCAGTGACTTGGCCCACATTATCGCTTACAGCATCCCAAATGCCGTCGAACTGAGCAATTACACAATAGCTGTCATCCAAACAAATTACTCGGAGCAAACTGTGAAGGGTTTGAAATCACTGCAAACACAGCTAGTCCTTCTTCTCCATCTCCCATGCTCCCTAATTGACCGTGGAGTGGCCTAAACCCGCATGCAACATGTAAAGTAAGTGCGCTTTTCTTTCTGCCTACAACAACAATGAATGAGAGAGGTCTCATTTTCACTGAGTGTAATTCCTTTAACCTTAGAAAATATATATCACAAGCGTACAGAGTCTGCCTGAAAAGCCATTGCTTAACATAGTAGTGTTTCCCTGTAATTTAGTCCAACAATTTAAAATGTAAAATAGCTTCAACTTAAATGTAGTTATAATGAAATTTTAGTAGTCACTCTTGAATTAAAACATTTTTTTAAAACATTAAGTTAAGGTCAACTAAGACTGGTTGAAGTGTTTAGTATCATGCAATGGCATTCACTGCAAAGTCAAAGGGTTTCAGGCATTGCTATGCAGAGGGCAGATTTGTGGCCGATTATCCACCGGACCTTGTTAAGCTTCTGAGCTGGACTAGTTAAACCTCGGTTAGTGAATTTAAATAAAGAAAAGGTCAAATTTCCTGCAGCTTGACCTGAATAATCCTTCTCCCCCTTTCCCCTCGGGGTGTGGGGACTTCAGGTTTTAGGACTTAATGGCACACAGATTTTTTTGCTTAACAACATGCTAAAGGGAGCCTGACTTATTCCCAGTCAGTTACAAGATGACGCACATGTCACGTAACATTTCTCTAGTTAGACACTTGACCTGCTGAGAGAACTAAATTCTGAGAATGAGGAATGAATTAGATGAGACCACTACCTGGTGCAAGCAGGGAACCAGCCCAAAACAACTATTAGGTGCAGTTCTGCAAGGAGCAAGCAGAAGGTAGAAGTAAGAACTGTGGACAAAAAGGCTGATTGTTTCCCCGTTGGTGCAAAGATCTTGGAACTCCTTGGGCTGTAAGATGTTCATAGTGGGTGCTGTTGAGCACAAAATGGTGATGAAGGCAAAACACATCTGCCAAGACTAAAGACAAATCCCTCTAGGAAGGGAGCGGCATGTTGTTGGATGGAGGGGGTGGGAAACAGGAGGGAGGGAGTGGAGCCCTGTGGATAAGATCGAATACATCCCCCCTACACAAGAAACAGCAATATCCTGTGTGTGATCTCCTGTGCCCCTCCAGACCCTGGCAATGTCAAACAGATGTGGAGTTCACAGCCCTCACCAAAGAGAAAACCGTTACAGGAAGATTTGCCCTGCCTCCAAACGTCAAGTCCCAAAGGCAAAATAATTTCTTCAAACATGCGGCAGGTGTGTGTCGTGACACTTTAAAAGCCCGAATACAGCCATTCAGAACGCAGCAGCAAACTTTGTAATGGGAACAGCAGAACAAACCCCTGCGGCTGCTGGTGTGTACATGACACTCGACACCTATGCCTTGTGGAAATGCACACAACAGGATCTGTCAACTACTGTTACAGTTTGGTTGGGTTTGGTGGCCAAAAGGTTCAGCTGAAACGCTTTCTTTATGACTGCCATTTCAGCTTTTAAAGTCATTCTGGTCTACTGATGCAGGCCCATTCCCAAAGTGATCAAAGCCACTCGAAAAATCCTTTACACATCTTAACATTTTCCACCAAGACGAGAACACGTTTAACACTATTTTAACATTGTGCCTGTGTTAACCATCAAACTTATACACTTTAGAGTATAATCTAGGTATTTGACCATCACACTTGTTTTTTTGCACAGTTTTGCTAAACACTGAAACACAGCTGTGGCTTTGGTCAGTAACTGCAATGCAATGCGCTCCTACAATTTACTGGTCAGTGTCCAATCCCATTTTAGAGTCCCAGTTGTCGCCAATTCTGTATGTTTAATGGCTGTATTGCGGGTTCATGTGTTATAGTTTTAACTTGAACAAAAAATAAACTACTGCACCCATTGCCAACACTAACCCTTCTTTATTGAGTTTTTGTATTTTTTAAAGAAAAGACAAATGCTTGACCTTAGTGTTAGGAGAAAGGCTTCCAGAGCTCCAAAGCTACTCAGTTGTAAAGTCCAAGTGGTGGAACGGGAGCTAGGGGAGCTGTAAAGAATATACGCCCAGCTGACCAGCATTGTGCTCTGCGGTAGGAGGCATCCACAGCAGGATTCATTCAGAGCCCTGATCCTCAGCTTTGGCCGGGGTGGGACAGCAGCTTGGAGCACACACCCAGGGGATGGTCTCGCCTGCTAAGGACTAACACATGGCTTTCTGCGCACTTCATGTTAGGCTCCTCTTCCCGTCTGTTAGCGTGGAGTCTGTGGTCTGGCGACAGTTCAGTGCTTTTTGTTCCCCTGTTCAACACACTGCCATAACAAGGGTGCTCTGAACCCCTACCCCACACACACACACACACACACACACACACACACACACACACACACACACACACACACACACACACACACACACACACACACACACAGGCAAGCGCCAAGCTGCCTGCTTTATAGCTACAGGATGCTGGCAAAAAAGTCACAGAACAGAAGATTTCCACTGCCAAGAGTCTCCGCCTTCAAATCACCCTAACTCAAACACACAGCCGCAAATCTTTGTTACACAGCTTTTAACAAATCGCTCCAAGTTTTTTCCCCCATAATCATAGCTAGACAAACAAAATACCACAATAGTGAGCAATGATCTGTAAGTATATGCTCCATTTTTTCGATACATACACATGCTGCCATATGAATATGAAATGGTTTTATTATTACAATCATGATCATTTCACTGCCAGCATTGGATCAAAGTTCCCCTCTGCTATAATAACAGATCTCTGGGTAAATGAGCCCTTCAGGAATTAATTAACTAATGAATCAAAGGCAATCTGCAGAGACTGTGATACATAATACATTTTATATTGAGCCAGACAGACAGGGGAAGTGGGGTCCAGTGAGTTAGCCCATCATTATTACCATGTTATTACATGGTTTTGAGGGCCTAGTGTACTGTAATACTGCTCGCAAAATTCATAGGCATGACTTCTCATGGTCTCCTTTTCATGACATACATAGCTTACACTGTTTTACTCAAGTTTAACAGTAAATGCTATAACCAATGCAAAATAAGGTGTGGAACCTCAATGTTTTTTTTTTTTAATTCTGCACACCACTGATTAAATAATGTAAAGTTTAAATTAACAACACAACCATCAAGTATTCTGCAATGCAAAATTGAAAATTTGTTCCAATTTGAATTCATATTAAATGTAGAGTATTTACAGCCATTATATCTTTTACTCCTGCAAGTCCCTCTCAATTTCGCACCCAGAACTTTTTAGGGGACTCACATCAGTCCCCCCCAACCCCCCCCCCCCCACAGTTTGGGCCATTTGGGAGGCAGAAGCTGGCCTTCAGTAAAGGACAGCTGAGGTATCTGACTAGTGTTTACTTCTCTGGCAAAGTCTGACATTTGAAAGCGCAGAGAACTTGAGTGAGAAGATGACCACATGGTCGGGGTCTGCCGAGCGGACATCTGCTCCTCCGCAGGCCTGAAGCAAGACACTGGAATGCCCCCTCTGTTTATTTTAGATTAGGAAATGAAATAAATTTGAGTTCATCCTCCGCAAATGCTGCTGACGACCTGATAAATCACAGCTAAAAAAAGAGCTTTGAGATGATTCCCAATGCATGTTGGGCTGCGTCAAGATGGATTGCCGATGACACATCTTAAAACCATCATATAAACTGTATACATGATTTCATCTGTTTAAATTTCTCCATACTCTGTGGGAGAACAGCCTGAATGTGGACTGTACCGGGTCTCTGGGACGAAGCAGCCAGCCTTTTTCCGGGTAAACTTTTTGCAACTACAAATAGCATTTGTTCCCTTAAGTCCAACGAAATCAAGGCTATCTTCTATCACTGCAGCCCCTCACAAACACAGAATGTTAAAAATGTGGTGCAAAGTCAAAAACATTTTTAATATTGCTGGACAGCAGTCAGCAGGATATACAAAGGTAAATATCGGTATTGAATAATTAATTCACTTTTAATAATAAACAGTGTTATACAAGTCTACCATCTAGAGTGTGAAAAGTTTAGCTGTCTCAAAGCTACGGACAGAAAATTTGAGTTAAAGCAGATGTGGCGCCGTCCTGCCAGTGAAGCGAGTACAACGATGCAGCACTAATCTGCCAAGCAAAGCAGTGCTATGGAGGCCCACAAGTAAACACACTATGCAAGTAATACTTCTTAATGAATGTGAACATTCGGCAACATTAGCCCTGCTGTTCCATAACACTTGGCCAAGTTTCTGAAGAGCCAGATAGTTTTAGGGGGCATTTCGAAATCTACTCCAAAACTAGCTTTTTTTGTCACTCACATTTTAGAGGTATCCTTATCTGACGTTCATGAGACTCTTTTGTGTCGGACGCTAGATTACCACACATAATCGCTCTTCCTTTTCCATAGATATTACTGCTTGCAATATGATATCGATTAGGTCCGACCATCTCCTTGTCTGGCAAGACAACATGTGATGATTATAAACCAATCACATTTGACCAGTTTTAGTTAGCTGAAAATTGTGCCTGGACCACTGCAGAAATCCTTGCCATTTTTTTCATGCAGAAAAAGACTAGCTGGTTTCACCATTATAAGCTTGAAACTTATGAGTTTGCTCAGAGCTGCTGGCCACCAGGAACAGAGCCAGACACATCAAACTGGAGGGCTGACTAGGCCACAGCCTCCCTGGTGACTGCGGTGAATAGAGATGGAGCCGAGAAGAAGCCACTACCTGCTGGCATCTTAACTGAGTGAAAGGGCCTCAATGTGCTCTGCAGCCTCTTAGTAAAATCATTGTTGCGTGTCCCCCATTCCCCGCAGTTGTGTTGAAAAACAACAACCAAGATGATGATAAAACAGTTTAACCTTGGGGTGGCGTTGGTGTGGGAATGAGTTAATTTTAAACTTAAGAGGATTTATACGAAAACCTGTAGAATGTAAAACTCGTGCCGCCAGTTTCCAGACTCACTGGCTGTCCTGTCGCTCTCTGGTGGGACATTGCAAGGGGCTCCAGCATCAGAACCATGGCACATGCATGTTACTAAGGTTCCTCACTGTGCTCCCTAGAAGTACATGCCTCAAATTTGCAAGCAAAGGCCTTGTGAAGAGGCTGCTGCTTTTGCCTGATTTCTCAGGCACAAATGTGTCACAATAACCATCAATCCATTTTTGTTAACTGCTTTTTCCTTGTCGGGGTCGCAGTGGTTCAGAGCCTATTCAATTGATGCTGCGCTATGAAATTACACCCTGGATGGGACACCGATTCGTTGCAGACTGGCCACACACACACACACACACACACACACACACCACAGGCAGCTCAAGAGCAGCTCTTAATCTGAAACACGTGTCTTTGGACTGTGGAAGGAAACCAGAGTATAAGGAGGAAATTCACTCAAATTTGAGGACAACATAAAAACTTCACATAGACTGAGCTGAATTTGACACACAGCCAAGTGTCCCAGGCACTGAGGCAACAGCACTATTCACTGCGCACCATCCTGTCATCCACTGTTAAAGAAAGTATTTTTCAATATTCTAATCAACCACTACTGGAATCAATAACTTAACATTTCTCACGTTACGCACTCATGACCACAAGGAGCCAGGAGGACACGAAGGAGCACCGGGTTACTTGCAGAGAATTTGTGGAGAAGTGCTTGTAACGGTACACTGGTGTCTGTGCCGACTCCACAGCCATCAGCTCACAGCTCGGGGAGACATAAATTCTGGTAATTGCACATTTTCCTTAAAAGATTTTTTCTAATGACTAATGAGGGGATTCGCCCTTGGCAGCCGGCGCTGGGTTACTTTGCCGCGCGCCACTTTAATCGGCCTCTAATTGAAAGCCCTGATCTTTCTGGGTTTAATAATGGGGGGTGGGGCTCACGTTTTTAATGACAGGAACAGAAGTGGAACCCCACCCCACTGTGACACAAGTGTCTTTAAGGACTGCACAGCACCACAGAGTCACACCTACGGGGACAAGTGGTCACATGCGTCGCCCTGTTCCTCACCAGACAGTGAGCGCTTCCAATTAACCTCCACTACTTGAGTGAGAGGGAACAGGCCTGTCAGGGACGTCTGCGCCACCAGTGAGCAGAATGAAGGAATTGTCCTCGTGGGGGGTGGGGGGCTGCCCTGCTCAGAGTAGAAGAGGAGGAGGTGGCCTCAGGGAGCACAACGCTAAAGTAAAGATGAACTTCGCCACTGCCGCTCTCCCGTCACCTCCTCTTCTTGCCACCGCCACCCCTCACCCAATCTCCAATCCGACTCACCACTAGAACACGCGACGAGATCTTGAAAACATCCGCAGCTTTTCATACGCTTCAGGGGCTATTGAAGTCCAATCAGTTTAGTCCCAGGACAAGTGTGCTTGAAGAGCGCCAGCAGTTCCCCTCAGGCCACGACTCCCGAGATCCTGTCTGATGTATCGCCTTGTCTCACACACAAAACAAGCCCTTTTCCACGAGCACAGTACACAGCAACAACCCTCTCTGGAGGAACAATGCACTTTCTGCACGCCAGCAGCAGGGCATGTAGCCTCTCCCCTGTCTAATGTACAGTGGGTTGTGAATAACATCATGGTCATTTTGTTTAACACTGAGTTTGGATGATGACACATCAGTTTGGCTCTCATTTTATACAAAAACAATTAAGTAATCATTGTTACCAGCTCTTGAAGACAAAACATACTAGAGAATTATCACAATGTAAAACTACAGCCATCTCAAAGCCAAAAATCAAAGTACAGCTAGTGACAAAACATCAGCACTGGATTATGTACAATATCAGCTGTACTGTTTTCTGTACAATACAGTAAAGTCCCTCTCTGAGCGCCCAGCACGCATCAGACAACGTTACCCATTCTGGCATGTTTAACTGCAGCAGCAGTCAAATTTTCATTATTTTCTAATAATTCTCAGACTTGCTGAGCCTTTAAAAAAAAAAGACGTCCAACTAGTTTTGCCTAACTGCGATGAATTGGCATCCTGTCCACTGGCACCCAGTGAATCTGGGATTCCGCTGCCACTCTTTACCAAGACACACCAGTTAATGAAAGCGAGTCAACGAGTGAGTTTTTATGTTTTTTTTTTTTTAACCGTGTCCCTCTCCCTTCAATTTTAACCACTTTAAGTTACACACGATACACTACCAAGGAAATTCTCCTTTAACGCCATTATGAAAAGATAAAAATTTTTGGTAGTCTTTTAAAGCAATGTTGGCATAACTGGTTATAATTAGTGCTCCAACTAAAATACACCTTAATACTGGAGGTATTTGTACACGGTAAAAGGAAAGTGTCAACTGTAACGTTGGTTGTAACTACAGCGAAAGGGCATTAGTCTGTGTTTTTTAAAACATGCCAGTATATTATGAAGACTTCTGAAATTATCTTTATTTTAAAACTTCCAAATCCATATTTTTATTGTTGCATGCTTTTAAGTACCATTTCCAACTAAACTGCCACTTTTCTGCAGTGCAGATGCAAGGCACAGTATTTAATCTCACAAAAACTCAGGGCAATTCTTAACTCTTGTTTTTAATCTGGTCATAAATTTGAGCCTTTTTTCAACAGTAAATTAACTACTGCGGCAATATGACAAACTGAAAGCAGAGTGTGAGGCAGTGTGTCTCCTCGCGGGCTGGATCAGAGAGGAGTGTGTTTTCTGTGGCAAGACGCCATCAGTGACATCCCATGTTAAATAGCTTCATTGCTCAAGTTTTCGTCTCTGTGAGAAAGGGAGAACCCCGTTCTTGTCTCACCTTTTCAGTCGGCTCAGCGGGTAGTTTTTGTACAGTTCTCATTCACAGATTCTCAAGCTCCCCTCTCTACTGCGCGCCACACCGGCATTGTAGCCACACTATTTTTTTTTTAATCCTCTGACACTCCAAACTACTCCCTTTTAGGGCATTTTGGTTCATTAAATTTTCCACAGATTTCCAGAGAAGAAAAAGCCGAGATCAATGAAGACCGACCGGAGGGGGACGTGTGAAAAGTGCTGCAGAATGACGGTTGGAGAGATGAAAGTGACATCCCCATCACGGGTCCCTGAACGCGGTCACCACACACCCCGGCCTGCTTGAATAATCTGAATGGCCCGTCATTTCTTTACATCTTTTCACTCGCCTCCGCCTGACTGCTGGGACTCTTCATTCCCCACAATGGCAAATGCACTAAAACTTTTTTTTCTTATGCTAATGGGCATAACCAGGGGTTCACATTAAAAAAAAAAAAAATAAAAAAAAAAACAACACTTCCTACCAACTCCTTTTCTTGACCACTTAAATTGCCCACTTGGACCATCTCTAGCAGGTTTTTCCCCCCACTGCTTGTTTGCAATATTTTTAAAGCAAACCAAAACAATATGAAATTATTCTTCTACATCTTTAATTCCTCTGCATTATTAGTGGGTCTGTGGTCACTAAGAAAACACATCCAAAAACCACACTTCATCACCCTGTCAGAGGACAGATGGTGATTTTACCCAAATTCATTACAGAAAAAAAAACACAAAACAAAAACTGCGAATTAATAAGTGGCACGCAGAAATTCATTTGCTCACAAGAACGTAAACAAGTAAACAAGGAAAGAGAAACTTTTTGTCACCACCGCTATTAACTCAACATGTTTTTTAGTGCCCGGGGGAGGAGGACAAACAGCAGCCGAAACGCGCCAAGTGTTTGTTGGTTTTTGGCCCGGCAGCGGCAAACCCCGAGAAGCCCGCAAAGCCGACTTGGTGACCCGGCGGCTCCAGTTAGCAGCAGCCGCCCCTCGGGATCAATAGCTGCACTTATTTACACAGTGAAAGTGATCGAATTGCTCGTTTTCTTGGCCGGAATGTAGAAGTTGAGCTTTTAAACTCCCGCTAAATCAATAACCCGCCGCGTATGTGGGCGAAACGCTGCACTGTCAGTAGTTAGAAGTTATTTCATTTCCAGCCGGTTTGGTTCACTTGGGCTCCTCTCGCTGTGCCTCGGGGGGTAAAAAAAAAAGGGAACCGTGAGCCCGATTTACCCCTCGGTCTGTGGTGCGGTTTTCTCTGAAGCACAAGTGGAACAAGCCCCCGTCCAAATTTACCTCGATTTACCACTGTACACTCGGACGTCGTAACAAACCGCGCACATGTTTAATAAAGTTAGAGAATATTACCTTCAAAGTTGTAGGAAACTTCAGGTTTGCCCCGACAGCACCATTTACAGGGAATTCTCTACAAAAATGGCAGGAAAGTGAAGCGCGTTGACCGGGGCCGAGGTGAGCGCGAGCGAGCGAGCGAGTGCGCGCGCGCGGCGCGGTCTCGTACCTGACGGAGGCGCGCGGTCGCGAGCCGGACTGTTCGCGGGCTCCACAGGTCTATCAGCGCAGCTCTGGCCGGAACAGCAGCGACACGCGGCTCTCCTGGACGCCCCAGCGCTGCAAATCCATCTACTTTCTAATGTTTCTGCTGAACAATGTGCAGCAGCAGCAGCAGCCCCGCGGGGGACCAAACTGAGGAGGAGGACCAAGTTGGCGGCTCAGACACGCTGTGATGAAGTTGAGAGTGAAGTTGCGCCGAGAGTCGCGCTGCTCCGACTCTCACTGAGCGGGAACCGTGAGAAGGACAATGTCGGCTCACTTTCTTCTTCTTCTTCTTCTTCTTCTCCCTCTTCTCCTCCTCCTTCACCGCGTGAGCAGAGCGAGCTCGCGAGTCCCCGGTCCGAGGAGCGTTTCTTCCTCCCCTTTTCTCCTCTTCTCTCCTCCTGACCACTTGAACCATGTGCTGCAGCAGATGGACCGGCGGAACGGAGAGACCTCGCTTTACACACACACACACACACACACACACACACAATTGTCCCATTCCACCGGACACCCCCCCCCCCCCCCCCCCCCCCCCCCCCCCCCCCCCCCCCCCCCCCCCCCCCCCCCCCCCCCCCCCCCNCCCCGACCCCCCCCCCCCCCCCCGCCATTATTCCCTCTGTTCTTTTTTCTCCGATTTAAAACTACTGTACGTTTCTGTTTACGTGCCTCCGTCGCCCATTTGCTGAGATATTTACAGTCCTTCGTACTTCATACAGTTAACGGTCTTTTTCATCCCTCAACCTGAAAACATCCTTTTAAACTGCGTCTTAAGTTGTTCTTTAATTAGTTATTAATGATCTGCTAACGATTCGCAACAAACCAAGACGGCGATTCCAATAAACAAAACTAAGTTTGTGCTGAAGTGTAAAATTTTACAGTAATATATGAGACACGTGTTTGTGCGACACATGATATCTTAACGTCCAGATCCTTTAAGTTCTGTATATATAAGTTACGTAAAGGCTACTACATATATACTTTGGAGGTATATTATTTATACTAATATTTATTAATTCCGTTATATAGTTCTGGGTCGGCTAATATTATATACCGCAATTTATTACTTGTTATAAATTAATCAGACTTAAGCCTTTATTTGAAAACATTAAGGAAATTTACATACAGTTAGTCTTTAAATGGACCCGTCGGATAGACGGGAAATTCGACCCGAATTAAACTGAATTACTTCGGCAAAATACGGTTCAGGGAAAGAGGTGGAATGTTGTTGGACTGACTTTGCAGAAGTGATTCTTCTAAATTTATTCTTAATGAATTGTAATTGAAACAGTTAAGATTTTGGAGAAGTTATTCCGTTTACCTCACAGAAACATTTAAGCGCAAAGTAAAGTCAGCCACTTTTGTTCTGAATCGTATTTCTAATAATGTCTCTCGGGCCTAATTATTAGGATTGGAAAATAATTTTTAAAAATATACACATTTGAGTAACGTTTAAATGTCTAACGATCCTCCAGGCTTCTGTGACATTTTCATGCATTCACAATCGTTTAAGAAGTTTTAAAAAGGCGCTGCAGTTTTCATCGCCCAAATCGCTCCGCGTTATTGAAGTTATAATGACTGCTGTGATTTTGTTTCTCACGTTTTCTTGTTACTAACTGCTGTAATTACGTGCTGTTAAACTGTAAATCCCTTTGAAATGTCTGGCCCGGTGAGCGAATAGAATATAAAATATTATTAACGTTTGTGCATTTATAAATATAAAATACCGTATCAGTTGTTTTATAGTTACAGCGGTGTTCCGTGCGCGGAGTTTCGGGATCTTTCGCCGCGCAGTAATAAAGTGCGGAGCTGTGATTTACGGGTAGAAATAAAGGTCCGCGAGCCGGGAACTGGACCCCGGCGGGTGGAAACGTGCAGATTTATTTCATATCAAGTAGTGACATCTAGTGGCCGACAGTCCCGGGGTTTGTCGCCTTCCTCCCTTTCAGTCCCTCTGCGAGGCTCCGAGTGGCGCAAGTGTCGCAGGGAGACGTGGACACCAATAAAAGCCCTACTCATTTGTGAAGAAACTGTCTGTGTTGTCAATTTTATATCAGTAGAAATAAGGAGACGTGCTTTTTTCAGACTGGTACTGACCACTCTGTAACAGTGAGCATATTACAAATGTTATACACGATGGAATTAAAGTCAGATGAGCTACATGCCTTCCAGACAGACTTTCCTGCAGGGTTCCTAGGTCCGCTGTGGTTTTACTTAAATACTAGCTGAGTTACCTGGGTCAAAGTGAGACGTGTGGAGGTTGGAGAGTAAACAGCAACAGCACATGATCTCACCAAACTGTGCCATATTACCCCTAAAACCACTGTATCCCCACCACCCCCTTCAGTTCTCCCCGTCGCCAGTTTCAGTCCGCCTTCCTTTAGAGAACCAAAAAGATGAAATTCACAGACAAATTTTAAATGTCCAAAATATAAGTAGCCTTTTTGAAGTTTAATGAACTACACAAAACCTCAAGTTTCAAGTCTGTGGCTTGAAAAACAAAGCAAAGAACAAACAAGCAGACAAACTGAGCTTTATAGATACAGCCTGTTTTCACACGCCACACAAGAGGAGAGTTTGTGGCCCCTGAAACACAAGACTTTAGACTGTGGGAGGAAACCAGAGCACCAGGAGAGCTGTGAGGCATCTGTGTTGACATCAGACGATCCGTCGGGGTCAAATGGGCGAGTCCCCGGAGCTGAGACCCTGAGATGAGAATCGCCGGTCCTGCGAGTCCTGGTCCGGGCCGGCCGGAGCGAGGATGTGGATTTGGGAGGAGACAGACTGCGGTTCCTTCTCACCTCCTTCCTCAAATCACTGCTCCTCAGTAACTAGGGCGGCAGCTTCGTGGCGTTTCCCATAGCAACCAGGAGGGGGCGCACCTTCACAGGAAGTAATTCTGAAGTATTTCTTGCTAAGTTGTACTGAGAACAACTTGGACAGTTTATTTAAATCACTGTTGCCCTCCTGTATGAAGCAGGTTTTACAGCTTTTTTGTTTTCGCTCCCTAGATTCTGTCATCATCTCACCTAGATTTTATGTTTTCCATTTCAATGCATAACAACCATCTTTGGTTTGTTTGGTGTGAATTTACTCGCCCATCCAAGGAAACCAGGGCCTGTTGGTGTCTACTGGACCCATGAGGGTATCATAATGTAGAAGTTGAATTATTTTTCATCCATCGTTTTTTATAACATACATGTTGAGACGCACACGTGCACATCGCCAGTGACGTAACCCGGGGAAAGTGCGTTTTTTCAGATCTTTCAGCATCAGCTGACCTGACCGGGGTTAGTCGGGCTCCGGCCTTCGTCCGCAGCTTTCATAGCCCTCCTCTTCGGTCTACCAGCAACGCCTGATATGCTACAGACTCAAAGACTATGCAAACCATACATCTGTTTCATACACGCAGCATCATGCCTATAAAATTCCCATATTTATTGATATTAGCTTTCTTACACAAAAGAAACAGTTACCTATTAATGCCAAAGAAGCAGAGAACCACAAGCATATTATTTCTGATGAATTAGGAAAATGTAATGGAGGTTTTGGCAGTGAAAACAAACATGTGCCGTTTGAGGAATCGGCGTGTCTTCCTGTCAGGGTCTTGCTGTGATTCACCGTCTGTGGCCTGACCTGTGATCTCCTTCCATTCCGGCGCTCTCTGTGAGCAAACCCAGACTCCCCCTGAAACCAAGACCTGGGTCACGTCCGCCCCACTGCCCTGGACTCCCCCCCGAGCGCTTTGTTCAGTGGCTGGCCTGAAGCCTCCGCTTGCTGCCCTCCGTTTCAATAAGTCTGGCGTTTGGTCCACACAGCGGGCAGCACTTTACGTGGCCAATGTACTCCTAAGTGCCCGGCTGCCTGGTTTCCCCCTCGGCCTTGTGGGTAGATACGTCTGCAGGGATGAGCCACCGTGAATCGCTTTAATCGCCAGCTTCCCGTGAGCTCGCCGTGGCCCGTTGACCGAGTGCAGACCTCCTCCCGCCCGCCCCTCTCACTAGGACGGAGAACCAGAGCCGGGTCACCAGATGTACGAATCCGCAGTGAAGGTCACGCTGTGGCTCTGTTCTGGTTGAGCGGTCCGTGCGGCACAAGCAAACAGCTTGAAAATAGCTGTTTGATGAAATTTCAAACCATATTGGAGCGGGGGCCATTTGAGAGCCTTGCCTTCCACCGATGCACCGGTCACGTGTTCCGCAGGAGGTCCGCTTCCAACCAGCAGTTTTCTGTTTTAAAAATTCTGGTAACAGCACAACACGGAATTTTCCCACAGCAGAAAAAAAAAGTGATTCTTATGGCGCTGGACGTGTTTCAGGTGCTCCGAGTCCCACTTGTTGTGGTGATATTAAAGTTTTGGGCCTCCTGGGAATCACTGACACCCATAAAGCCCTTAAGACACATTGCTGATGTTGCCATTCAGATCCGTTCCAGTTTGGGTGTCATCACCGAGGAACCTGGGGACCGTCAGCATATTTCCGCCATGGAGAAAACATCTTCAGGAAGACAGCCAGCAAATACGGCGAGCAAAGAAGCTCCCAGAATCCAGTTAGAAACCAAAGACTTCAAGCATGTCAGAAAAAACCGCACATTTTCTTACTCCTAAACACGTGTTCATGTGTTCATGTTCAAATATTTTGCACAACAGAGAGCATTTTTAACACCATATTTTTCTTCCGCATCTTTGAATTAATGGAAGGACACGTAAAATTTTTATTACAGACAAAAAAAAAAATTCTAAGTGATACAATTTCAAATTCATTTTTTTTAAATTCAGTAAAAATTACCTGCGGCAAAATTAAATCTCAGCTCATCTCATTCCAGCGAAACACAGATTTAAATGAGTAGCTCCTCACCTGAGCTTCGCTGGATTTTGAAGGTGGTTCCCAAGAAGGAAACCCCACCTAGACGTTCCTTCCACAGCACAGTGCAGCGGTCCAGCCTTTGCAGATGGTATCACTGCACCGGGGGGCTTCCAGACCCCTTTGCAGATGGCTGTTCATGTCACGGGAGGTTTGCGCTGTCTGCACCAGTCGACCACTTCAAAAGCGCCCCAGCGGTGACTCAACACGGGGGTCCAGGGACCAGAGGCCCAACAAGGATCCACTAGGAACTGGTGCAGACGGTCGGGCAGCTGTGGTATTTTCACACGGTCTGAGTGAAAGCAGCAGACCTGCTCTGGCTGTGAGGAGCCTTTTCACATGAGGCGAAGATCCCGAAAGGCCCACTTTCCACTCGCTGTATGCAGCGGCAGTGTGGGGTGCAGCGCAGTACAGCGGGGTGCGGGACCAGGCTGGGTGTCTGGGACAGCAGTGAGGACCAGGAGAGAAACTGGACACCAGGGAGCAGTAAAGAGCCACAATGGAGGAACTAGACGTCCTCTAGTAGCTGTCTGCCGGCCCCCTGTCACCGCATTTCCTCCATCCAACTTTTAGCACCAAAACTGCAGAATCCCAAGTACCTTGGGGACGGGGAGCTGGTCGGTGAGCGAGCTGGAGGTAAATTTTGAATTTGTGCTGGTTGTTTTGATCCGACATAAAAGTTATTCGACAATTGTTGTCGCAGGCTCCTCGTGGGGAACCGTACAGTTTTGCAAGTTCGGTGAATCGGTGTTATTTATACTTGTCAACTGTTCCCTGCTCCCCCCCGGCTTTTTCGACATTAACAGAAACGGTCGTTCACTCTCGGAGCGCAGCGGTGTTTTCGGGACCCCGGTGACAAATTGCAGCGTGACCCTTGACCTCCCATCCTTATTTGTGACAGGTGTATAAATTACAGCCCTGGCCTTGCCCACCCTGCCGGTTACACGCCGCATTCTGTGCCTCTTTGTGAAGTGTTCCTCGACATGAAGGTTTCCGACCTTTGACCTGTTCTTGTGTTCAGCCCCGCACCCCCTTTCACACCCCCGCCATGGCCACCGGGGCCCCTAACCTGCCCTGTCTCAGTGTCTGATTTAGTCCCCTGTGCTCACAGGTAAAGGGGTTTCTGACTTTCTCCATTACAGCGGCGCCCCTTCACCCTGGTGAAGACGAAGGCCGTGTTTGATTTAACCAGGGAAACAGAGGGAAACGAAAAGCAGACTGAGGCAGCATCGGTTAGGGGTGCAAGACGATACTGGCGGGGGGTCTCCTGGCCGCCTCGTACGTCGCGGTTGATTTTAAGGGCTCCGGAGAGGTGTCACAGCACAGCAAGGAGGAAGAGCGCGAAGACGGAGGAGAGGGCAGGGCGGAGGACGAGGAAGGCGAGAGGCGAAGGCCCGGAAGGAGGGGAAAGCGGGAGGAGGACGGGACGGAGGCGGCGAAGGAAAGGATGACTAGCGACGTCCCATGTGGCAGCGCCGCCACACCCTCCACCGCCACACCAGGCCCGCGGCGTGTGTGGAATGTCTGGGAAATTCTCACACGAGCCTCGACACTAAGGGAGAACGGCGCTGAGGGGGAAAACCGCCCACCCATCGCGATCACCGTTTCTGTTTATCGCAAGATACCGCAGTACGGATTGTGGTTTCCATGAAAAGCTACTCACACTGATATGATTACAAGCAGATACAAGATGTCTTTTGTTCTTTGTGTCTGTTTTTTTCCATTTGCCTTCATGAAAATGCACTAAAGCTGTGGTTACAACTAGTATAAAAATCTAATTCTATGGTGGCCGTGAACGAGCGAGTGGGTGGAAAATGGGTGAAAAGCTACTCGGTGTCGTGTCCTGCAGGGAGTTTAATGGACCTCTTCTCCATATATAAATACTGACTGCTGAGGCTACTTCACAATGGACTTCATACTCATTTGCAGTATGAAATCTGCCTAAAACATCAAAATATGTTAAATCTCAGTGAGCTTTTTTAACGCCACTCCCGCGGACAGGAAAGTACTACCGGCAGCTTCTGGACTTCCGAAAATCCAAAGGTAACTCAACACTGTTCTTCTTTTTTAAATGGAAACTAAACGCGTGTGAGATGTGGGAAATGACAGGGACACAAACTGACTACCCCGCTGGGGTGTCTGAGCTGTCCTGTCCCCTCTAGCCACGCTGCAGACAACCCGGCCCTGAGTTTCCGGATGACGTCGTCTTGTAAAACATCCCAGATCTGCTTGTGCAAGAAAGAGGCCAATATCTGCGCGGCCCACCTGGTCGGCTGCTGAACCAGCAAAGCCAAACTAAACAAAACACAACACAACAAAACAAGACGGGGAAAAGACGTCTTCCTGACGTTTGTCTGGTTGAGGCTACATTTTTGTTTGACGTTTTTTTTTTTAACAGATGCACTAGAACACAACTTTAAAAAGAATGCGATACTTTGGGGCGACTGTTCCCCCCCTCGTCTGCAGCCCACCTCCCCGAACCCCCCCCCCATCTGGCCACGTGTCTCAAATGCCTCGAGGAAGCTGGTCTGCAGCCTCTGGTCTCCTCTGAACACTGGGAAAAAAGTCCCTGTTGGAAGCGAGTTCCTGTCACACGCGAGAGTTTCCTGATAAAACCCTTATCCCCGAAGCTCAGAGACACACGGGAGGCGACGAAAGCTGCACGCAACTCGGGGCCGATAAAAGACGCCATATTGGCTGTGTCCGAGGGTCTCGATTCCTTCCCGACATGAGACAGTTAGAGGTCGGCAGGTTCCAGTCTTGATGTTCTGCAGCAGGAGTCCAGACGGATGCCCTCCGTCACGCGACCCCCCACCCTTGCCGGCGTCTGCATCATCTGACCCTCCTCACATCCCACACGACAGGCGTCAGCACTAACAGCACAGTCCTCACTAGTGCCCCCCTCCCTTTGAAGAACAGTGGTACATTCCACAGAGCCCCAAGTCCACGTCCAAGGCTGCGCGGGAGGTCAAGGAGTAACCTGAGAGCGCTGACCGGGCCGGCAGGGTGTATCGCTTGGACATCTGCCGGCGGGAGTTATCAGCCCATCTCCAGCCACTCTCTAGAGATACTTGACCTCTCTGCCCTGCCAGGGCCTTTCAGAGATCATTGTTTGTTTGTTTGCTCTGTATACACAGCGGCCACTCGGCCCCGTCGCATCCAGACAGGACCAGACGCATCCGGCCTGTTCCTCACCATAAGACGTATGTGACCGTTGACGTCTCGTCGGGGTCTCGCACGGTGTGACCCAGCACGTACGGAATTTCGCAGCTGGGGGCTGAGAGAGTTCTGGTTACCAGGCCCTGAGACCCTGCGCTGACCCGCTCCCGGCGCCAGGTCCACTTCCTCCCTGGTTCGCACGACCGACGCCTCTCCGCACCTGAAGGAAAGCTGTTTCCCGCCACTCCTCCTCCTGGGGGTGTTCGTCCCAGCTGTCCCGAGCCTGCTGACGTCCGGGGGGTTTCACACGCAGAGGCGACTCTCCTCCAGGTGGTTTTATCCTGGCCTTTTAAAGTATGCAGGGTATGGGGGGTACTGGGGGGGGTCTGTCCTCAGATCTATAGAACAGCTCTGACTTTTCTCAAAGAAATGGCATTTGACCTACAAACTGTGAAGTGGGGTAATTCTCCATGTGCAGATATCTTCTCAGGTGGACACACTGCACCTGGGAGGAGGTGTCCTCATGCGGACCATCTCAGTTCTCCCTTTAAATGACAGCAGGGGGAGGGTCTCTTGGGGGGGTGCTTGACTTGACCGACGGCACGATGGAGGGAGATGCAGCAGCTTCTTTGGCCACCGTCCTGGAGTGTCTGCAGTGCACAGTCTCATGTCCACCTGTGAGTGCGTTTGTGTGTGTGTGTGTTGTGTGTGGTGTGTGTGTGTGTGTGTGTGTGTGTGTGTGTGTGTGTGTGTGTGTGTGTGTCTGTGTGTGTGTTGTCATTCTTGCCCCTGTTCTACTGACCGCAAGCATGTTGCGTCTGTCTACCGCTGCTGCGGTCACTGGAGCTCCAGGGCCATCACGCAGACGTGCCCCGGTGCCAAAGCGGACAGGTGACAGCCATCGGGGTCACCTGGCACGGTCACCAGCCACCCAGCAGCTTAACCGCCCGCGCGCGGCCTGAAGGAATCCCGTTAAAGCGGCCCTCGTGTGGCTGGGACCGTCTCCTGGCAAAGCAGCACGAGGAATGAATCCACAGCGTAGGTGACAGCTTTCACCCCATCACCCAGACACCTGCAAAAGGTGTATCTGTGCTGCAGACAAGCTGATTCCTGTCAGCTCTGGTCCCTCGGACTGCGGGTCCCAAAAAAGTCATTCCAAACTCCCATCGGTTCTGTAACAGAAACACGTCATGCCTGTTGGTCCTCAGGTGAGACTGAGAGGGCGGGAAGGTCTGGACAAATAGGGAAACTCACCTGTGCGGCAGCCTGAATGCAGGAGTCGCACCAAAGGCACAAAGTCAGCGGATTAATGACCAAGAAATGAGAACCAGAAACGTTATCGACGTGGTTCCAGATGCCGAACTGAGGAGACAAGATTCATCTGCTGCTCACACTGGTCCCCGTATGTTGTCCGCTTCCTCTTAGCGACGTTTTGGGGGGGAAAGGGGAAAGAGCCCGTTCACTTTGCAGGGAATTAATTTTCATACACGGGTCCCCGAGTTCGGACCCATTTCCCCCCCGAGCGGTTCTTTGTTCCGCCGCTTTTGCACGTGCAGGTATGGATCTCAAAGGGTGAACATGAGAGCCTCAGCTGGGATCTGATCCCACACCATTGACCACAGAGACTTCACCGTCTGTGTGTGTGTGTGTGTGTGTGTGTGTGCTGGGGTGGCTGGACCTGGAGTTCCTGCCCAGTAAGAAGAGCGACATTCCCTGAGGAGATGAGGCCAGGGTGAGCTCATATCCGAGGTTAAGCTATTGCTGGAAGCCCGGTCGGGGTGAGCGGGGCGTCGACATGCGTCTTCGCTTCTCTGCTCTTTACTAGGCTGATGAACCAGACTTTTCCCTTCCAAGTCGAACAGCCCTAATCAGAGCCGATACCCTCGAGGTCCCGGGAGGGGTTACGTGTCCTGAGAGTCCCGGCGCCTGGTCCTGATTTCTCGCCGGTCCAGGTCACCACCTCCTCTTACACACCTCTCGCTGGCCGTCTTCGAGTGGCCCGAGCATATGGTGTTCATTAGACACACCGCGAGAAGTGTGTGTGTGTGTGTGTGTGTGTGTGTGTGTGTGTGTGTGTGTGTGTGTGCAGTACACAGAAGGTTTTACGCGTACATGAGGTCAGCAAACCCCAGACAGAGGGATTTCACAGCCCTAGTGTTTCAAGACAAATTCAGATCAATGGCGTGATCCCACCCCCCGTGCAGTTTAGTCCCTCGCCGAGGTGTCGCAGAAGGGCGCCGGGCCCAGCGTTGCACGGTGCTCCTGCTGTAGGGACCCCAGGGTCAGAGGGTGGAAGTGCCCAGGTGAGGCTGTGGGGTTTGGAGGCCTCACCCCGGCAGTCGTCACACAGAGAATGGCTCCCCAGCCCAACCAGGAGGATTTAGGATCGATACCCGTACAGGTGTGTGCTGCTCTGCAGCGGTAAGGACAATATTCTTAGTTATACTGTCTGTTTTCATCATTCAGATGATGTTCTGGTGGAGGGCAAGCGTGTGTGTGTGTGTGTGTGTGTGTGTGTGTGTGTGTGTGTGTGTGAGAGAGAGACCTCATCTTTGCTCTGCAGCAGAGTTCTCCCTTGACGTACAAAAGAGCCCAGTGTGTGAACATGCAGCAGGTCATAAGCTCATTAAAAATGAATGGTGTTTATAGCTGTGCGGAGGGGGCCGTTAATCACGCCGTCGCGCTCAGAAGTGCGTTTGCTTTCTTTCGCTTGTTAACACGCTGCTCCGCAGCCCGGCGCCGTCAGCCGGGCGCTGCAGGAGTGCTGGACGGGGGCCGTGTGGAAACAGAAGGTGGAGAGAGGAGAGCGGAGAGTGAACAGAGGGGCTCTTTGAGCGGCGGCCGAAAGCGGCGTGATTCCGTAGCGCCGGCACGTGCGTCGGGGTCACGGGAGGGACTTCTCAGCTGCGCTGCTGCGCCACTCCGCGGACCTCCGAGGAGCCGCCCGTCTGCCCTGCTCCGCCACACTTGCAGAAGGAAAGCACTTTGAGGACATTTTCAGAGCACCTCGGCGCCCCTTGGGAAGGAGGATGAGCTCCGTGGCGGAGGGGCAGGGGGTCCGGCTTCCCGTCTGTCCGGCAGGTCTCGGGGAGGCTTACGGCGGTCGCTTCCGACTGCATTTCGGCAACCATGTGGGAAGCGGAGTCGGCAGTTGGGGTTCCCGTCCTCAGGCCGACTTCCCTCGTTCAGCCACTGGCTCTTTCCGACCGCGGCGCCGACCTGCAGCTATGCTGAGGAGCCCGATTTCTGCAGCGGTTGTGACCCGAAAAAGACCGCGGCGGCCAGAGGGGAGCGCAGTGTCTGTTCCAGAGGCCCTTCTGCCACTGAATTATACGAGTTATGTCGGTAATTGAATTATAATTCCCTTTTCTGGCCCGATGAAATCCTGCAATAATGACCCGCAACACGGACAGCTGGTCTGTCTGATCCCCCCAGTCTGCTAGCAAATTGGTTTTAGTGGCGCTAATAAAGCTGATTATCTGTGCGACTGGAGAGACGCTAACCTGCGGCGAGCAGCTGGGGTAGGTGGGGGGGCATGATGGACACCCCCCCCGTCTACATGTCCCCACAAATGCAGTAGCTTCATCCCAGTTCGGCCTCGTTTTAATTCACTGTAATACAAGATTAGTGGGAACCACGTTCACGTTTTGACCTGTGTGTGTGTGTGTGTGTGTGTGTGTGTGTGTGTGTGTGTGTGTGTGTGTGTGTTCCCACTCGGAGGGTGCGATCGGTTAGGATAAACCCTCACAGCCCCCGTACAGCGACGGCGGGAAGCGAGTCCACTTGCTGTCAGGTTCGAGAGGAGACAAGCAGCGCCAGCCGGGATGCGAGACGCTCGTGTGTTTGGTCCGTGCGGCTGTTACGCTGGTCGCACTTCCTCTGCTACTCGGCCCCGTTGCCAACTTGAACGTGGTCCTGGGCTTGAGGCCGTTTTGCTGCTCCCAAAGCAGGGACCAGATGGTTGAGCTGGGTTAGGTCGACCGCAGAAGCAGGACTGTAGGACGTCGCCGGGGTCTCCGACAGAGGAACGGACAGTGATCTTCAGCACCCCGGCCCTCGGCGAACTCTGCGCGTCGGCTGCTCCTCGTGTCGCTCAGCGGCTTTGTTGCCGTTCCCACGGGCGTCGCTCGCACTTGGGTTTCACCTTCGCAGCTGAGAACATTGCCCGGAGATACGAGCCCCTGAAACTCAAAGGCACGGACCTCGGATTTAATTACCACGCCGGTGTCACCCCGACGCCCAGGCAGCAGCTTTTTGACATTCTTGCATTTACTGTGTGATCTGGGCCTCCAGATGCCCCTGCAGGATGAATGTGCTAATCCAGGCATTCTTCCCACCACACCCCTGCTCTTGGCCATGGACCGGTGTTATGACATCACCCACACCCACCCGGGTGGCGTGCATATCGGGGACGTCACACGTGGTGAGACGTGGTAAGGGACATCGGTGCTGCCGCAGCTCCTGCTCTCTTACTCCATACTTCATATGTGAAGCAGCAGGTTTACGCAAAGAAGCAAGAACATGAGCACAAAGACCCTTCTTCCTTCTTAATGTGAAGCAACCCCCCCACCCCCGCAGCTCTGCCCACCCATAGCTGCTTCCTGGAGATGCTTATCATAGCCGAGTGTTTTCACGGGGCTGGATTTGGCTCCAAGCTCTCCCCGTCCTGCTTACCGTCAGCCGGCGGACGCCGAGGGTCTCGAGGCAACGGAGGCCAAGCGAACAATCGGACGTCAAAAAAAAACACCCCGAAAAAAACCCCCCGCAGGAAACAACATCAAAGGCCAAGATACAAAGCGAAAAGCGTTCCAGGAAACAGACAAATTGTTACGCGTCGCTCCAAATTGCCGGGTTCCTTTGTGTGCGCCTCAGCCTTTCGGCTGGAATGCGGAGCCGAGAACCTCGCACCAGACAATCGGGCCCTTTGTGCGGCGCATGGGGGCGAGCGTTCAGCGTCCAGAGCTGCCCGCTCGCACCTGAGCGTCGCGCTGAAGCATCACGTCTGCTCTGCGTCAACACGGCGACAGGGGGCCAAGTCGGCGGCCATCTTGAAACGCAAATTCACTTCAGTTCACTTGGCTTCAGCGTGATCTCTTCTTAGCTGCGCGGAACGAACAAGGCCCTATCGCTTCTGGACTCGAGCAAAACCAAAGTCTGTTTTCAGCAGGAGCTGTAACACACAAAACGTGGCGCATGAGGCGTGTTCTGAAAACCGAGGCGACTGCAGCGGAAGCAGAAGCTGCCCTGGGTCAGAGGAAGATGTAGAGCCTGGGACCGGTCGTGCGACGCCGCCGTCGAGGGCGATTTCAGGGGGGCGAGGAGGGCAGGGGCGGCGCTTGTTTGAGGCGAGCGAGTCACTCGAGGATCTGTGGTAGTCGACCGGCACGACGGAGGCCGCAGGTGTGGGATGCGAACCCCGATGGCGGGCGGGTCGAGGCCGACGCCGGCTCTTCCCTCTAAACCCACAGCGCCATCATCTCCCGGCCGGGTCGATACGACGAACCGGCGAGGTTAATGGGAAGGGCGGCGAAGGGAATCGCAGTGGGGGGGCGGGATGAAGCTGGGGGTGTGGGTATTGCGGCGTGCGAGCGCTCGGGGTGCCAAATCCCGCTGGTGGGCAGAGTGGTGTAAACAGCGCCGTTCAACATTTAATCTCTGCCACCGGTCTCGGATGTCTAAGAACGTGCAAAGGCAGCTTCGAGGCAAAAAAAAAGCGAGTTTCTCATCACATATTCGCCGTACGAAAGACCGAACCTCCCCGATCACCGCTTTTCACTTGCCTATGGATAAGAGGGGCACTTGGCTATATATTTATATATACAGTTTACATGCATTCAAGATCTTCTCGTTCCTGCAGCTGCGGGAGGCCCGCGCGGCGCGGCGCGTTTGTTAAACTTAAGGGCCGTGTAAGGAAACGTAAAACATGCGTGAGGCAGAAGACAGTGGGAATGTGGGCCTATTGTGGGAGTCCATACAGGCGAGGGAGATGAATGCGAAGGGTTCAATAGGCTTTCAACCGCAGGCACCCCCCCCCACCCCCCACCCCACAGGGGCAATAAGAAACACAAAGGTTGAAGCTGCGTTCAGTCCACGAAAAAAAAAAACAGCAGTCAAAGGCGTTTTTAAACAAGAGCTTTTAATCCCAAACCAAACTTCCACGATGGAATTATGACCGACCAAAATGGCCGCAAACGTTGCGGCGCCATCACCGCGGGCCGAAGCCGGTGCGGAGCTGCGTGGGGCCCTGACGCTTTTGTTTATAATTGTGGGTTTAAAATGGTGCAAATCTACACCGGGGGATTGTGAGCGGCGGGGGTGTGTGTACAGTCGTCCATTGTTTGCCAGTTTTGATATTGTTTTCCTTCTAATCCTACAAATTACTCTAGGGCCTGGTTTCCGGTGTCAGTCGGGGCACGAAACCCAGCGGCGCGGTTGACAATGTTTTATTTGTCCGTATTGCTGCCTTTCTTCGCGCCGCAGCCCCGCCGGATCGGGGCGACAATGACGAGGTGGAAGCTGCGACGGAGCAAAGGTGATAAAGTTACTGCGCAGCTTTCATCCGCTCACAAAGTGTCTGTTGTTCACCTGTGAAAGGCCCCGGCGACGAACAAAACCCCCTTGCAAACCTCACGCCGCTTTGTAACGGCGCACCGCCCGGGGCCGCCTGCTCTCCGGAGACATCCGGAAAGGCGTCGGGATTCGGCGGCCTGCCCGACCCCCTGCTGCGGCGCAGGGTCTCCTCCTCGACTCGGCGGCCTGACAAAGATGCTCTGTGACGAAAAGAGCCGACGTTGCAGATTAGCGAGGCGGCGGGGGGGCGGGACGGCCTGCCGTTTGTAAAGAGACAAAAGCTCCGACGGTAACTTGATAGATGTGTCTTGCGAGTCCGAGGTTTACGTTTTGTGCCGCCGAGTTCGTGTAATGGAAAGGTCCTCCTTAGAAGGACGAGTTCTGTACCTGCACCGGCCCCCCGACGGTCGAGTGATTCTGAAAAGCCCTTCAGCTGTGCCCTTTAGCCCACCCCCCTGCCCGTTGCCGCGGAGATCTCGCTGATGGGTAAAGCTGTCAGAACCGCGGCGTTTTATGTTCATATTTCGAGGCGTCGAAAGTATCGCTAATCTGCCTGAAGTTCCGCAAACCCCGAGACGAGCTTTGTAGTCTTTTGTGCCAAAGACGGTCCTCCGTCGTGCCTTTTCGTGACCCATGCGCCCCTGCGGATGGGAGCGCGGCGGGGATTACCGCCTTTGTTTTCTCGCACCTCGGGCAGACGCGCTCCCCTGCCGAGGCGGGAGCAGGAGGAAAAGGCAGCGATCAGGTCGGCGTGTCTCCCGGAGGCTGGCAGCGCCGGCGCTCTTTTTCGATCCCGGCACAGTTGGCTTTGACTTCTGCTGACACGTGCGCAGCGTTACGTTCTGTGCGCAAATTCTGTCCTTTCAGAAAAGTCCGTCCTTCTCCCCCGGCGCCGCGCGCTTTCGCGGCCTTCGTTCAAACCTGGATCTTACATTAGTTTAATTGACGCTGTCATTCAGGGCTGGTTTATGTGGACCGTTCTCAGCGCACGGGGTGGGGGGGGGCAACCTTCTGTTGAACCCTGTGCTGAAAGGGGTCAAAGTCTAGCATTCAGTTTGAGCTGGCGATTTAGCACAGGGGAAAAAAACGGCTAAATCTGATGTCGAGGTTTATTTAAAATAAATAAATAGAAGAAAACAAAGGCAGGGCTGAGGTGAAGCCAGGCAGCTCATTCGGGCATCCAGACCCCCCCCCCCCCACCCGCCGCCCGCCTGCTTTCGCTGGGTGGGGGCCATCATTCAGACCGATACCTTGATGCTTATTTGTTGTATAGGGAGCGACTTAATCGCCCCGGTTTGTGCCCCCCCACGTTCCATCGCAGGTACGACGATGTCGGGTCACCTGGCGCTGATCCAGCGTCACCGTGTCGGTGTTACCGGTGGCTTCTTGCCGTGTCACGGCACTAAACGGTTTAAGTTCCGCTTAATCCGAGAGCCGTAACTCCGCGTCCCAGAAGGACCGGTCAGCTTGGTCACCGTCACCCTTTACCTGCTTCCCCCTCATCGCCGGGACTCCTTCTGTGGCCCAAGTTCCCGTCAAAATGCGACACTCGACACCGAGGATCGTCACAGACCCCCCACGTGGGGCGTGGTCTGTCCTGCATGTCTGTGTGCCACCTAACAAGTGTCTCTCAGACGTCTGCTGCCGGGTGTGACAGAGAAGGACTCAAAGCTGAAAAGGCGGAGGAAGTTGGCAATTTCAAAAACAGCCTCTTCAGGAACAGCGGCAGTGAAAATATTTATTTAACGGAGCTTTTAAAAGCAGCTTCTCAGACCCATTGGGTTCAATTCACCAGTTCCCCTGAAACACACATCTTTGGACTGTTTTCTTTAAGGTGCGTCTCACACCTGTGTCGTCGCCACAAAGTGGTCCAAACAAAGAAGGATGAGGTCGTCGCGGGGCCGTGTGGCAGCGATGGCCCCGATGGCCTCCGGATGACAGGTGCCTCACCGCGGCAAGACGCTCGTGATTTAATCCCCTTATCGCCGAAATAGACACCCGGCGAAGACCGGTGCCCCTGTGGGTTGCGAACACCCTCTAAAGTCCGTTGTTACATCTGCATCTCCATGGCAACAAATCTACCCGCACCGACAGCTGACGTTCCTGCAGGTCCCCGGCTGCGGGTCTCTGGGAGGGCAGGGATGACGTCCCTGTGGAAAACCTCTCCTCCTCCTCCAGTGAACGCCGGGGTCTCAGTTGCTCCCCTCGTCCAAAACACAAGAGATACTCTGTTTAACATGAACAGCGCCGTTCTGAAGGAGATCTTCTGCTCAGCTTGCGAGAGACAGCGCTCAGGTTAGAGGGCCGCTTCACTCGGGGCTTTTTTCCACAACAGATCCCTATCGTCCAGATGCAAAGGCCACTAATCGGCTTTTAATCCCTCTTAATTTCCAAGAATTTCGCAAATTATTCCTCGGAGATAAGATTTTAATGGCTTAATGTTGTGCTCATTAATCTGATAAGAACCTTTCCACCCTCTTCAAAACATTGGAGCTGCTGCAGCTTTCGTGCATCCTTTATGTCCATCACGTCCTTCATGTCCATCACGTTCTCCACATCCTTCACGTCCTTAACATGCTTCACGTCCATTATGTCATTTACATCCATCACGTCCATCACATCCTTCATGTCCATCACATCCATTACGTCCTTCATGTCCATCACATCCATCACGTCCTTCATCTCTTTCACGTCCTTAACATGCTTCATGTCCTTCATGTCATTTATGTCCATCACATCCTTCACATCTGCTGTCCACCATCAACACACTGACCCTTTAATTGCACCCTGTTCTGGGTATTTACCCTGGTTTTATTGAAAGCTCTTCTTCCTCACGTGCCATTAAGCCGTCACACCTCAGGACTGCAGGAGGGGGACCTGGACGATGTGAAGAAGGTCCGTGAGCCTCATGTCACCCAAACCCTGAACTCTCTTTGCCATCTGAGCCGCAGGGCTTAAATTCAGCCCTCGAGAGTAAAGTGCTACAGTAAAAACACCGCATTTGGGCCCATTTACCCCGGTGTTATCTTTTCGACGTCTCATGATCCGCTTTTTGAGACAATAATTCTGCAGTTTGCGGTGATGCTGCTCACCTTTCATTATGCTTGCATTAAATTGGCGAATTACAGAGATAACATCTTTCCTGGAGTCTCGGAGTAGGTATAAACAGTGATTTTAATGAACTTTTACCAAATCCAAAGTGAATCTTTGAAGCCCGATGCACCTCATTTATTCTGTGATGTTTTTTCTGTCTACTCTGCATCTATGAGATTTTAGTCATCAGAACGTTTGCTAAAATCTGGCAAATAAGCTCCTTTGTGTCTCTCTGTTGGACCGGAGAAAGCGTGAGGGGGTGAGATCCAGCGGGGCCGCAGCAGTCAGAGCATTTGGGTCTTAATAAATCACTGCAAATCACTGCAGCTTAACGTGCAAACCTCGCTTTGTAAGCGGCCCTGAGGGAACGTCTGCGGTAAGTGGACACCTGTGAAGATATGTGGGAAAGCGGTGAAGAAAGCCGCCTGGGGGGTAAGTTCAGGTAGGACACGTCGGATCCTTTACAGTACAGTGGGAATGTCTTTACGAGGCAGCAGAAGTGACTCGACGCGGCGCACGCTGCCCCCCCCCCCCCACCCCACGCCTGACGTCCTCAGTACGACAGTGAAAATCCCGTGTTTTCTTGCTCCGCTCCTCCTCTGAGATCTCAGAAGGTGAACCGAACGTAAATCGACGCGGACGATTCAGGCCCAGCTCAGAGCTGGGAGGAGGGGATGGGCCACCTAAGGGGCTGCGAGCCGACAAAGGAGGGATTTCACGTTTCCCGGTGGCCCTGCGAGTCAACAGCCGAACACCAATCTGTTCCCAAAGCCTTGTTTTCCTGCACCTCGATCGCTTATTCCCTCTGAAGACGGGGGCGCAGAGAAGGGCGGAAGGAGCTGGAAAAGCCCCCATCGTTCGTCGCCCCGTTTCACATTTGAACCTCGTTTCTTCCAGGTTTACGTCCCGCTGTGTTCGGCACACGTTAACATTCGCTGCCGCGCTGGCGGGTTTTTTTTTTTGTAACCGGTTATGATTTTTTTCCCGCTGCTCCACATTTCGAAAGGCGTGATGGCGGAGGCCCGGGTCGTGCGATGCCGCCGTTTCGAGTCACCCTTTAAACAGACCGATATGCAAATCAACGGTTAGATCTGGAGGGAAATGGGTCTTGACCCTTTTTGAAGCCAGGAGGGGATTCAGCAGCTGTGAGGGACAGAGGGAGATCTTTCCTTCAGAAAAAAAGAGAGTCTATGGACCCCTTTGCCACTCAGCTGACGCCTCCAAGAAACCGCAGACAGTTACTGATCCACCCAGGTGGTGATATTTGCTGTATCGGGTCACTGTAAACACCTGGATGAAGGGCAGCAGAGCAGGAGCAGGACTTGAACCCGGGTCCTTCGCTCAGAAGGTGACGGATTAACCCAACACGCTGCCCGCTGTAAACTGTTTAGGTCAAGTCGTGCCAAGATTTGTTTGTTGAGCTTTGAAACTGCAAACCTATTAATACTTGTGGCAGCTTTTCCAGGTCCTTTGTTATCATAACAGGGATTTGCTCCTACACCGTTCTGGCGCTGCACCGCTTCCCATGACAGAAATGAGTCTTTAGCACTTGTATGCTGAGCGCGGCGCTAATCCCTCCCGGCTGCCGCACGCAAACAGCGGTGTTCAGACACGCGTGTCCCCGGTTCCACCCGAAGGCTGTGACCTCAAATCCAGGCGGTGACGTCACTGCGCTGTCGACGTGAGCCCCGGGGGGGCTGTGTCAGGCCCGAACGCCCCGCGCTGCGTTTCCTCAAGCCATTAGTTGGACGTGAGTTCTGTTCCAGTCCCTCATCAGGTCTCTCGCCGTCCCAATGCGAACGTGGAGGTGAACGTGCGAAAGGGGCAAAAACAGTGCAGCCCCTCAGCGGCAGGGATATTAGCCCGAATGTTTCGATATTAGATATACGCTTGTAGGGAAGTCATTCCATTAAATCATTTTATCACGTTAAAAAAAATATTAGCCGAGTCGTACAAAGTGACGTCCATTTCAAGAGACTTTATTATTGACGCGTCGTCGGATTCTGCAGGAGTTTTGTCCATTTTTGTCTGTTTTCCCGCAAGAACAGAGCAGGTTTTGTACGGAAGCCGCTGGCCGCAGCCTTCAAGTCTGCGCTAATGTCCACCCTCCCCCCCGTCCCCGCACCCCCCGCACGCAGGGAGAGCAACGTCCCCGGGCCCTCGCGTCCCGGCTGGCGGCCGAGGATCCGGGGTCACACCCGATCGCGGTACTTAACCCTGCAGAAACACGGTAAAAAGTACCCAGTGGGATCAATTTCTTTAAGTAGCTCAGTGTACAAACTTAAGTGTTTGAGTCACTTGGGAGGAAGGAGATGTCATGTCAGCCATGATGACCAAACACCCAGTACAGCAGAAATGGGAGGTGCAGCATAAGATCAGCAGTTACTCAGCTTTATTACGTACCTGTGAGGTGTATGAAATAAAGACGTAAAGATCTTGCAGCCCAGAGGGGGTGATTCACTCACACCCCCCCGTGATACCGTCCCGACTCTGATTGGCCGCTGCCTCTTCGCCACACCTAGACACCTGGCTGGGTTGGGTTTCAGGTGATGTGGGAGCGGCCTTCTCAGGAACACAGCGAGGGGCTGTGGAATTGTGGGTAACTCGCGCTGAAAGTTTACACGGTCCCTTCCAGTGCGCTGAAGGGAAACAGGGCTGAAAATGTAGCCCCCCCCCCCCCCCCCCCCCCNTGCGCTGAAGGGAAACAGGGCTGAAAATGTAGCCCCCCCCCCCACCCCCCACCCCCCACCCCCAGGAGCCTGCATACACCCCCCAGCTCCTGCTCCTCAAAGTCAGGAATGTGAGCTCCTGACCTCACAGCGCCGGGCCGCCGCTGCCCCCCGTCTGACCGCAAAACGCCGAGTTGTCTCAGGACGTCCGGACAAAAGCGCCACGTCTTCCACTTACTGCGTTTTAACCTTAGAAATGGAAAGCACCCCCCCAGGGCGATTCTGCACTGCATTCCCCCCCGCACTCCTCTCCTTACTATCCATTTTCAGCAGTGTCTGTGGAGATGCCTCTAATCTGTGAGGGGTGGGGGGCTGCAGGTGTTCCTCTTACCTAATTCGCCACACCTGCAGGGGCAGGTGGGCTTCTGACACCCCACATGGCTTCTTCACCAACACCTGTCTGCAATCCCTCCCCCCAAAGCAGGGCTCACCCATCACCTCCGACACGAGTCACCATTGAGATGGGCTGCCTGTTCAGTCCCAGTTGGGGGGGGGCATGCTTTTAATAAATGAGGCTGTCAGTTTCTGTCACCCCGCATGGTGGGAGGGTGGGGGGTTGGGGAAGCACACAAGAATGTGAATGATATTGACATTTTTACACAAGCAGCCAGGAGCAGCGGACCCTGCTGGCTGGGCGGGGCTGTGAACATCTGCAGAAGATGTGCTGTAGCTCCTGAGATGGTCCACAGAGCCCAGATGACACAAGTCTCACCCTGTAGGGTGGACTGAATTGACCCCCGAGCCCATTGTGCTTTTTCGCTCCACATCACTGGCAAGGAGAAACAAGAGAAAAAAGCAGCATCCTGGCTGTCTGAAGGCAGCCCGATCTCCCGGGCGTGTGGGGACCGTGGAGCCGCTTCCCGGCCTGCGCACGCGCCTGCTAATGCCCCCCGTTTGTCCCGGGGGGTGAGCAGCAGGGGGTCTGCAGCCCGTTGCTGCATGAGTGCGTCAGCCCAGTCTCCAACGCGGTGATGGGAAGCCGGTGGGGGGGTGGGTGGCGGAGCCCCAAAGGCCTCATGTCTCGCATTAAGGAGGACAGAGAGAAGGCAGAGGGGGGGACGACAGGACAGCAGACACACTCTCCTGCCCCCAGGAACGTGCTGCGAACAAGCAGCCCATTTCCTTTGTTGGCTTTGATTTCCTTCTTGCTGCCCTTCAGTTTGGACTCCCCCCCCCGCGCGTCCTGTCCTCAGATGGCCTTCACAACAGGCAGAACCCGGAGCGGTTTGTCGTGCCGTCGGCCTCGCAGACGCCGAGACACATCTGAACGACAGTGACGGGGTGACGGACACCTTCCGCTCCCCGAAATACTGCGAAAGCGGTCGATGTGCAAGAGCGGAAAACCCGGCTGATGTACGCGGTGTCGGGTCAAGCTATGTAACGCGGGCCTCTGGCCGAGCCTCTGTCCTGTACAAAAGGCCTCCCAAGGCCTGGGGGTGTTACTCCTGCGTGCTTTTGGGCTGCTGTGGCAGCGGGTTCAGGGGATGGGGGGCAGGGGGTGAGGAGTGACGTGCGACTGCAGCGTGCAAAGTGGCCCGGTCAGCCCAGCGCCTCTTCTCCCTTCAGCTTTGCTCACGTCAGGTGTCTGTGAACCTGAGGAGCATCAGCCAGCAGCTGGATCTGAACCCCCCCACCCAGGGGGTGACCGCCACGGCTGTCTGGACTATAGATCGCTGAGGGTCAGAGTTTATTGCCCATTCCTGAGGACCACGTGACTCCTGCAGGTTGGGGGTCACCATGATGTCACCGCCGGGTCAGGAGGGCGCAGAGGAAGGGGAGACCGAGGGGAGGCGTGTCACACAGAACGGGGGGGTACGGATGTAGGAGTGGACAGAACCGGCCTCGAACCCCTTCTTCAGCACCGCCTTGTTTGCCTCAGGTGAAGTTTTGAACCTGCAGGTCGGCCGTTCTTCCGCAATGCAACTTATTGCCCGAGGTCCCCAGAAACTCCCTCACGAGTTTCATTTTCCACTGCCAAAAAAAACGAGCGTTCGACTCGCACGACAGATGTTTTGCTGTGACAAAAAGCAGGGATTTAAATTCATTAATGTCATTCATACGCTAAAGTGTGAAGTGGGACATAAATACGCAGCGACTAGAAACACGTCTCAGTATGTGACGTGACGTAATCCACCAAAAAACAACAAAAAATGATGAATTACTAGTTTGCCGAAGGGCTATAAACACAACAAGGGATTAACAATAACAAATATTTCTTTTCCCAGAGGTTTGCGCAATAAAGCCGCTCTTTTCTCGCCGCATGTAATTTACTTTGGCAGTTTAACTGGCGTGGGGTGGAATATGAAAAATCTGCCCCCTCGATCACTTCAACAGTCAGTCCTCCACCATTCACACCCGCCTAAAATTACAGCCCCTAACTTCTTCTTCTGGTGCAGAAGAGACCCTGAACGACTGCTTTAGGTCTGAAACGAATAGATTCACCAGACAGGACTAAGACGTTTTTTTTTTCTGCACCACAGGTGGAAAATATTCAGCAAATCCCAACCACACCGTGTTAAAACTATTTCGTTTCATAGAGGTGGGCTTTCACTCCACCCGTCTGCAGCCCCATCTGCAGTAACGCTGGAAATAATGTCCTTTTGTTCCGGAACTTTCTGGCATTTTGCACAGTTAAAACGCTCCTCGAGTTTAGCAGCGTCAGATGAGCGGAAAAAGCCTGGTTGCCTCTGCGTGACCCATGTGGCAATGCAGCAGGGATGACAGCAGCGCTGGGCTGGGTGGGCCGGGGTGGGGAGGGGAGACGTCTTATTGCTCGCCGAGGTCGAGGGAGGAGCTTCCACGCTTGTTTCGTAAGACTGCGCCCGTCAGGCCGGTTCGAGGAGCATCCTGGCACCTTATCGTCCTTCCGCCTGCTTCCCGGGCTGCTTCTCCTGGCCTCTTTACCCTGTTTCACTCATCTTCAGGTCTTCAAGCACCTGGGAGGGTCTGTGCTGCCCCTGAGCTGGAAAGACGGTTAACAGCTGTGTTGGACAGTGGGGAAAAACAGCTTGTGTGGTCCTGACACACGGCAGCGGTGTAAAGTGTGACCAACGATGAACAAACAATGAGGACATGAGGTTCCGCGTGTCCCCCGCGGATGGTAAAAGAAACCAGATAAAAAGACCCCCCCTCCCGGTCCTGGAAAACCTGTGAGCCACTCACACACACACACACACACACACACACAACACCACACACCCGCCCTCTGGCCCAGCACACACATCCCAATCTTACTCATACCTACATACCGGAATAGCGGACACTGTGCACGTGTGTGTGTGTGTGTGTGTGTGTGTGTGTGTGTGCAGGGCGTTGTAGGACAGAGAGGAATCATCCATTCACTGCTCCCATTCTAGTTGTCTTTTGTCTGTCTGTTTGCCCACATTACAGCTGCCCCATCATATGCAGGTACATTTCAACCACCACAAGGTTTCATCCTCTTTCTTTGTCTGTGTGTGTGTGTGTGTGTGTGTGTGTGTGTGTGTTTTCCTCTGTAGATTGCAGGTCTTTGTGCTGCGTTAGAATTCCTGTGTTTTGTACGGAGAGGAAGATGCAGGTTGTCCTTGACATCGAGGCCACATCTGCCAGTGAATAACTTACACACTGTGGGAGTTTATCCCAATGCTGCAGCCACACACACACACACACACACACACACACACACACACACACACCACACACACATACACACACTTCTGAGCTACTTGTAAAGTGTAGCTACACTGTTATTTGAACTATAAAAAACTTTTTGCCACTTCCAGAGAGTCTGATGGTAAATTCCTGCTGTTTCTGTTTGCAGGGTTATTTTGTCACTGTAGAATGAGATTAAAAACTGCCTCCCATTTCCACACAAAGACAATGGCTTCGTTCACATTCTATAAACCCGTCCCTTTCGTACCCGTTACCTCCTTTTTCACCCCCAGCAGCAGCTTTCTGGACTGTGGAACAGTATCTGCTGTCCCTCAGGTTTATGGGCCCGTGGACACGGTCCCCTGAGGTGAGGAATCTGAGCCTGAGCGGGTGTTTCTGGGCGCCGACGTGCGCGAAACGCTGGAAATATTATGTAAATCCCAGCCAGCTTTGCCCCGATAGCGGCGCACAAGCGCACGGGTGTGAAGGGGAGGGCGGCGGTTCGCGTGTTTGCACAACAGGGGCCTGTGTGGTCAGGCCTCTCCGCCCGCCACCTCCCTCGTGTGACGCCTCAAATTGTACCAGTTCAAAAGAGGGCCCCGGCTCCCACCCGCTGGGTCCCCAGCGAAGAGCGGCGGCAGGCAGCGGCGGAGCATAAACCCCCCCAGGTCTGTTTCGGCGCCACTTCCACGCTCTGAACCTTCACAGAAGTCACAGTCGCAAAGGAGCTACATCTGGACAACCAGCCTGGTTAAACGGGAGAGAAATCTGGCGCTGTGGGGGTGGCTTTTTTTCCCCCGCACTTCTTTCTTGAATTTGAAGTTGAGCGGCGTGCGACGCCAAGGTCGACGCCGAAGCCCAAGGCCTCGTCCCCGGGAAGCCCTGGGTCAATATTTATCAGACTAAAAGGTTTGCCGGGTGTTTAAAACGCAGAGGTTTTGACCTTGTTAACCTCCCGTGTCATTGGGCCCTGGGGTTTCACTTCTGCAGCCTTAGTGCAAGAGTCACGCATGAAATGCGCGTCAAGGACGATTCGGGGTCAAAGGAACGCGACCCGGTGTAATCCGCTTTGAAAGGGCCGCCCTGTTTATCGAGTTTAACAATACCCGTATCAGGCAGATCTTCAGCTGCTCGGACCTTTTATTGTACCTTTTACCGTTAAGCTGCGTGTCCCGGGGACTTGAAAGAAGCTGTAAAAAAAGGGCCAGAGACGACAATCTCGCGTTAATTGCATCTACAAACACGCAGGACGTCAGCAAGGGGGTCGACCGTGAGCCGCAGCTCTTAGGCGACTTAAACCACCACCCGTGAGATCAAATGGGGAGCAGGTTGGCGTGGAAGGGGTCTGAAGGGCCTACTTTGTTAACCCAGGTCCCATTTTTGTTTCCCTTTTACCGCGTGACGTCGGGGGGGGGGGGGGGGGG
>UFQX01000518.1:473421-528827 GCA_900497675.1 Arapaima gigas
TTTTTTTTTTTTCCTTTGTTGGGGGGGGGGGGGGGGGGGGGGGGGGGGGTGAGAAAGACTCTCCGTGATGTGAAACGGATCCTGTAATATTCAGGTAGCAGCGGATCGTGAGCCGCCGTTTTTACGTGGGCACAACACAAACTTTAGCGAACAAGACGGCGCTTGCAAGCAAACACATGTTACGGTCCACCGGTATGCTTTTTCCAGGCAGGTTTATGCGGGGAGGGGGGGGGGGGGCTGAGTAACAAATGTAAGAATTTAAATTGTCAGAACGATGCTTATTTTGTGATTCTGACCAAGTCTTGGCGATAATCCTGGTTTAGAGCCACCACGTTCAAATGAAAGGCAGCCTAAGGGGGGGCTTCTACTTCTGCCCCCCAAACTGCGCAGAGCTGAGTGCGTATTGCCTTACGTCACCCCCCCCTTCCCAGTCTGACCTCTCGCGTCCCTCTCGTGACGTTTTGCTGGATGTGACAGGCAGGTTCACTAACGGCTGTTTAATGCACCAGAGGTCAAGAGATTAGACCCCCCCCTCATTGAGCCGTCTTTAAGGAGTTGGGCTGGAGAAGTTTTGTTCATTTCAGAGATGGGGTTAAGTCCTCAGACCCCTCAATGCTTGTCACCTGGCTTCTCCAAGAATCCAAACAAGATCCACTTGTCCAGGTTCCTCCGCTATTTTCCTATCCTGTCCTCCCCAGCGAAACATTTCCTGCGGAGCAAGATGGAAAACAGAGGGTCACCGGTGGTCCTGCACCACATCCGCGTGCAGAAGGTCTGATGCCCGGTTCGCAGGGGGCGCCCATTTCTGTCATTGGGCAGGAACTCCCCTTGGATGTGGCAGCTAAAGCTTGTCCTCTATGGCTGTGTAATGAGAAGACAGGATTCACGGGAGAAGACTGATGCTGGGAGAGGTTGAAGGCAGGAGGAGAACGGAGAGGCTCAGACTAATGGAGGATGTTGTTGAAATAATGGACATGAATCTGAGAGCTCGGCGATAGAAGATGACAGACAGATCTGGAGATCTCAAGTGCACGAGGTCACGGAGGCTCGGAGAACATGCCACTTGCATATGAGCGTCTTAAAGCTGTTTCGATGTGAGGAAGTTCCTTTCCCCCCTCCCCGGGGAAGAGCTGTCGGAAATCCAGAGCGAACCTGCGCTCGGCACGCACGGCGCTGGCAGCGGAGGCGCTTCACGTACATCACCTGTCAGCCTGCAGGTATCCAACAGCCGGGATTCCCGACTCTGTCAAATCCAGCAAAATTACACACATCTTCATACGACTCACAAGCAAAGTTCAGCATGTTAACTGCGCGGGAAAAGCTGCCACAGAAGTTGTCAAAATGATTAAACAGACTCACTACAGTGATTGTGAGTGAAAGAGTGTGTGAATGAGTGAGTGAGTGTGACTGCCTTATGAAAGGCTGGTGTCAAGATGCTCCCAGCCTCACACCCTGTACTTCTGGGACAGAAGGGACCCCCTGACTCTGCGCTAGACAGGTGGTGGTTGATAACAGGTGGAGGGAGGGAGTACAGAAACCCCTCCATATCCAAACTCTCTATACCTGAATTTCTGTTATAAAGGCCCCTGAAAAATGAACAGCTAAATATCAGCATCTGAACGGAAACTTTTGCTGCAGCGAAGCTTATCTGTAATAAAAAAATGAAAATGTGAGGAAAAATCAAAGTAAATACTAAAAATGAACTAATAATTACCATACTGTACCGTACAGTGTGCTGTAGTAAAAATACCATATTGTGTTATAAGCTGTACTGTCTACTGTCTTTGAACTTATTTGCCAGCACTGGTGTCTTATCAGCTGTTTCCGCCTGTGTCCTTTGGCGTGAAACAGTCGTGTCTGCACATTTATTGTTTCAAATAAACCGTGGTGCCGTGTGAAACAGAGGTGGAGGTGGCGGGTTATTTTGACACACGTCTTTATTCCCTTTATTATCATAAGACTGAATGGGGCTGCGAACCTCTCATCTCCCGTGTGTAATTCAGTGACGGGGGGGGGGGCGAACTCAGTACGGAGGGCTGGTCTCGCCCAAACAAAACCTCCCTCTGGCCCATGTGCGCTCGGCTCTGCAGAGAGACACACTGGCCGCTCAGTCAGAAGCAGAAACAACAGCGAGAGGCAGGGAAGCCTGACGGGCTGCGCGGTGACCAGGGGGCTGACCTTTGACCTGCTCACGAGGGGCTGATGTTCTCCCGCTTCTCCCACGTGAGCACACCCCCTCATTCTCCGCCACCCCCCCCCGCGTTACCAGTAAGGGCCCCATTGTAAACACAGTGCCCCACGAAGATCCTTGGGCAGCATACGGGGCTGTAATTGACCGAGTCAAGCGGTGGTCCCGGGAGACGGGAATTCCTGAAGGGGGAATTAAATGACTAGTTAATTGATTCCGGTATCGATGTTCTTGTTAGGGAGCGGGAGCTAAATCACAATGTAATGTCAACAGTCATGGGCTGCTGGCCGTCTGATTGGGACTGGCTGCACAATAAAGCGCCGGGTCTTTCTCCTTCGCATAAACAGATCCGCGCGGATCAGAGCCGCGCCTGCTGGGGGGGGCTTACAAATGTTTATTTCTGCATTGGTTAAACCCTCATTTCCCGAAGTTCCTCTCTGCACTTACACGCTTTCCCCGCAGACTCTCTGCCTCGTATTAGCGGGGAGAAGGAGAACGTCGGCCTCTTGTCTCGCAAATCCATCACCGGAGATGTTTATGGGAATCGAGTCCAGGTCTCGCTTCTCCGCTGTGGGAAACTGCTGGGTGTAGCGACCCAGTTTGGAACGTTTGCATTCGATCTGAACCGCAGACACAGGTCCAAAAGAACAAAACGATAAAATGTTTAAAATACAACGTGCTGTTCATAAGGGTGCCCTATAATGGTGGACTGCTGGTTGGATTTTAACCAAAACTGTGGTTCAATGCCATTCCACAGCGTGGTCTGTCTTATTTTAACTGTAACGTGTGTTGAGATGATAATGTAAACCCTGGTGGTTCAGGTATTTCGCTGGTCCAGTGGGCGGCACCACCAAAGCCTTAAGTGCAACGCTGACTTTCATAGCAAAGTTTTCCCAACACTGAAGCACCATTTCCCCCGGTGTGTTTATTTGAAGTGGGCTGCCGATTCCAGAAGTTCCAGAAAACTGTCGTTTTGAACTCACGGTGCTTGACAGTTCATGTCAAAACTGTAAGAGGTTCCAGTGTTTAAAAGGAAAATTGAGCAAAATGCGGTGTCAAACTTCAAGTGACCGGCTGTATGGGCCACTGACTGTGACTGTCGAACCCGGACCGATGACTGTAACTGCAGTTCGTTGTTTGCAGTCTCTCCTGTTCATCGGGACTTTGCAAGTTTCCTGCCTCTTTGACCCCCGTTGGCTTGTAGCTCCATCTTCTCCCCCCACCTTAAAAAAGTCTCGACTTTATTAACAACAAAGTGTCACATTCATCTCACAGCTACTAAAGTCCAAAACTCACTTTAATGCTACTGTGCTGAAGAAACACACTCATGTCTAATTTCAGGACAGGATTTTACACCACGTGTTGTGTTCCTTTCCTTCCCAAATTTACTGCCAACCACACCAATCGCCATCAGACCCCAGCAAACCCCATCCAACCCCATCAGACCCCATCCAAACCCATCAGATCCCAACAAACTCCATCCAACCCCATCAGACCCCAACAAACCCCATCCAACCCCATCAGATCCCAACAAACTCCATCCAACCCCATCAGACCCCAAAAAACTCCATCCAACCACATCAGATCCCAGCAAACTCCATCCAACCCCATTAGACCCCAACAAACTCCATCCATCCCCATCAAACCTCCTCCCTTGGTTGAAGGGAACGAACAAAAGTCTCCTTCTTGACTTTTTGTTGGCCTCCGTGTTGCACATGGTCTCTCAGTGCTGCGTGTTTGGAACTGCGGCCCCAGGGCACCCGTGCGCCCGGCACCAAACAAAGCCGCCTCGCAGGTTACAGCCAACGTCTCGCAAATTAAAACGCAGAGAAGCTGAAGCTGCTTTAATTACAGGCCGATGCATCCGGAGCGTCAATTTTGGACTGATCCTGTAGTCTTAAGTGTTACTTTTGCCCAAATGAGATCAGCGCATCAAAGGGCCGCGTGTGAGGAAAGCTCCTCCTCCGCGTTGCTGCTGTTTTGTGTGACCAGAACAGAGGGATCGGATCCCTTTGGGTTTATTCGTTCCTCTCTCTTCTGGCACAGAGTCGCAGTTTTGGTTCCACGAAGCCGAAATCTTCACAGGTGTAATAAAAGGACGGGAACGGACCGGCGTCTCGCCCTGTGAGCCAGAGGACGGGTCGCCGTGACAACCTGCTGCTCGGTTGCTGTTGGACGCGCCTCCTCTGCCCCGCAGAGGATTTTTGATGATTTCACCCTGTTATCCGGCCCTCGGGGATCAAATCCGCAGGTCATGATCGATTAAGGGATGGTTGGTTCACTGAATATATTTTTCTAAATGTTCTTTCATTGATCGATAAGCTCATGTCCAAAGACCCCCCTGATACTGCAGACTGAAGAACATGTCATTCGGGAGTCGATGGCTGTCAGGATATTGGGGGGGGGGGTCACCCTCACTTCGGGATACAGGAGTCACGTAGGCGTTGCTCCTGGTGTGCAGGAATGTGTCCCCCCCCCCCCCCCCCCCCCCCCCCCCCCCCCCCCCCACACCCCCCCCCCCCCCCCCCCCCCCCCCCCCCCCCCCCCCCNCCCCCCCCCCCCCCCCCCGCTCGCTGTCCTGGCCCAGTTTTTCAGTTTGGGAAGTGGAACAGCCTTTGGGGTCTCCAGCATAGTCCTGTGTCCTCCCCTCACTCCTCCTGCTGCTATCCCCGTGGCCCACACACATTGGTGCCTGGTCTGACCACACAGGCCTCCAGAGTTCTGCTTTGGGCTTCATGAGAGGTGCTTCTAATCCCAAAGGAAGGGAAAAAAGGTTTTGAGTCAAAGGCAGCAAGACTCCGCAAATGAGATGGTCTTCACTCACAACCACTAGATGCTGCTTTTTTCCAGTACTTCCTAATATTCAACATCTCCACCACAAATGCCCCGGAATAAAGAAAGATCTCCGTTTCTCCAGCAGGGATCCGAGAGCCTGAACGGGCCCACAGTCCACTGTTGAGGCACGACGGCTATCAGAAAGGCGGCGAACGTGAGCGGAGCTGCTGCGTGGTGGAAAAGACCCCAGACAAACCGGCCTTTAGTCGGTGGAATTAAGGGAGCTGCTGACGTGGTGGACGTTATTCCAAAGGGAGATATTTTTCTCCTGTGTAAACAAGAGGTCTGACGTGTCCTATTTTAAAGATGGATTTCTGCCCCGCCGTTACACGGACAAGATGAGAAAACAAACAGAGATTTTCCCGAAGGACAGAACTCTCTCTGTTTCGCAGCCAAAAGACCCTCTGCAGATATTTCCGGAAAGCTCGGCCCCTGCTTTTCACCACGCGATCCGGCGTTTTACGCCGGATCAATACGTTGTTTCCGAGCGGCATGTTTTATCCCTCGCTGTTTCCGGGTCCCCCGTGTTTTTATTATCATTTCCTAAATTCCTCTTATTGGACTTTTCAAAGGGTCCACACTTCACCGAGTTAATCCAAACCTACATTATACAGGCAGACATTTGCAGGACTCTATCCCGCCATGTTTCTTTCGCTTTTGGTGACATCTGTGAACGCCGCAGGGGAGCGAATGTAAAGAAATGCGCTTTCTGATGGTCAGGATCTGCACTGGCGACCGTGTGATGTTCACCTCGGAACGAGTGTGTTTGCTGCTCTCTGTAGAAAAAGACGCAGTGAATGTAGTTGAGTCAAGTTTGCTTGCTGTCTTTTTTCCGTCCTGAATTTTTGTCAGCCGGTATCTTGATTTAATTTGCCGGCGGCCGGGGACCAGGTGCCGGGTGCCGCGGACTTCACGGCGCATTACCGGGCCGACGGGCCCGGTCCGAGCCGTAAGCCATTGTTTGACTTGGCAGAGCTTAAAGTCCCCTGGGGTCCGTGCCATAAAGGGCTTTCAGTTGGTTGCTGGAGTGCTTATTGTCCAAAAATTGTCCCTCAAAAATAATTAGCGTGGTAGAATGAAGAAGGCATAATGCTGGGCAAATGACAGCTGCTTAGCTGAAACAATGGCAGCAAAATGGCGTTTTTGGCACCGCGCTTCTCATGGAAATGAGTCCGCTGCTGGCCTCTGAGGCTCTCGAGATGGTTNTGGGGAGAAGGTTGGAGGAAAAGTAGGTAAAATGCTGCATTTCAAACATAAATATCTGCCATTAAAAGTGCTCATGCTCAATCATCTTGTGTTTTTGTGGGTGGGGGGGGGGGGGGGGGGGGGGGGGCTCTGCCACAGAGAGGGAAAATACTGCTGATTTTCTTCCATCATATCAAGACAAAACTGAGTTCTGCTTGTTTTTCTCATCTTGTCGGCGGCGGCGGCGGGGCCCGAAGCGGGGTCTTTTCCAGAAACGGTCGTTTTTTTTGTCGCCCGCGACGCCCCGTGTGCCGCCTCCTCTAACAACCTTTCAGCGCATGAGACACTTTGGGCAATTAAAAGGCGAGCCTGTAAACCGCGGCGGAGAGAGAACTCGGCGGCGAAGAGCGTGCGGTGCTGGAATACATGAATAGCCGCCCTAAAGAGCCTTTTACTCGGGATCCCTTCAAAGCTCCTGAGACAAAGGAAATTAAAAGAAAGGCGCCTGCGGCATTTGTTTACAGAACAAACGATTAAAGAACTTAATTTGGTCTTTGAGCGGCCAGAAACATAACGAATGGTCTGGGCAGCGTATGAGTGTTTAATATGCTAATATATTCTCGGCCTACTTCAACTTTGGGTGCCGAAACAAAAACAAGTGAGCAGCGGCGCGGCGGCCGCGGGTTTGAGGGCCGGCGGGTTAGCGAAACCGGCCAGGTCGTCGGCCTCCGCGCTCGGAAAGCCGTCGCCGCGGGGCGATTCCTGCGACTCTCGCATCGCCGGCGCCGGGATTTGCTCTTCGGGACCTGGGGTTAGACGACAACCGGCGAGCTCCGGGCGGGACGGATCGGGCTCCCGACCGACCGACCGCCGCTCGCTTTGCCGTCGTCCACGGGGGTTAAGTCTGTTCCTTCGGCGCTCCTCTCCAAGATTCCTCGGCTTGTCAGGCCAAGCCCCCGTTGGTTTCCAGCAGATTAGCGCCGCCGGTACAGCTACTAATAACCGCCTTTTAGCCGAGCATTTAAAGATATTCTTAAGGGGGGCGAGAGACACGGGCGCCTTCTGCTGCCCAAAGTCCGGCTGCTCTGTGAAAGTGGCGGATCCCTCCATGTCTTTTTGTCCAGGAATAAAATGTCTTCCTTGATATTCTGCTCACTCCGTGGTGTAAAATTAGTCCTCGGGTTGGTGCTTTGAGACTCTAACCCTCAGCTCGGCCACATTTTCCAGCCCCCCCCCCAGTTTTTAACCGAATGCGAGTCATCGGTAGCTGGCGGGCGACTGAACGCACCGACATCTTCAGCGGGGACCTTTCAGCCAGCTGGTCTTCGACATTTAAAAATGAGTCCTTTCAGAGAGCGAAACCAGGCCAGCTTATGATCCAAAACGTGCTTGTAATGGAGAACAGCCTTTAGTGAAGACCGGCGGATGAGGACCTGGTTGAGGGTGTCGACTCGCGACGCTTCGCCGTAACCCGCCACCTGTCCGTTCAACCAAAGGAAAACGAAGGATGAGGTTCCAGGCGTAAACCAAGGGGATTAACCGAGCCTCAAGTGTAGACGGGCTCAGCTTCACCATCCCTTTCTTCTGAGGCCTGGTGTGACACCCCTGTCTGCATCTTTCTGCTACAGCCACAGCGGCATCCGGGCGGCGCCTACAGACGCGTTCCCTCACCGCGCCAACGTTTGACCCGGTCGTTCCCCTCCGCTTTTGCGTCCGTCGGCCGATCGTGTGTGTTCCGGCTGTCGGGTTGTTGTGCTCTGATGGCTCGTGAACAACGTCCTTTACAGGAAGTTGAGCACATGTGGCTATTTAACAAAAACTCCCGCACAAACAGGCTGCCAAGTTGACGTCGGCGGGCGGCCGGCCCATTTGTGCGTGGAGCCGATGACTGGCGGCAGGGTTAAGCTAAATACTTACTTTGGGGGAAAAGTAAATGTTTACTGCAAGATGTCTGAGCCCGGCTCACCTCGGTCGACGTTACGGGGCAGCTGCTGACACCTGAAAAGCCAGGAGATGTTGGCTGCACCGCTGGAGGCCACCGCAGAGATTACTTATGCCAGTACAGAGAACGACGTGAAGCGAGCGAGACGTCTCAACTGGCCCGTCAAGGTGGGGTCGCGGAGGTCGAGAGCCAGTTGGGGAATAGTGGCGTGCGGGGGGCAGGATACACCCCGTGTGGCACAGCGGTCCGTCGCACGCCCATTCGCCCACAGGTCAATTTAGAGGCGCCGGTTCGCCGGAAGCCTGTCTGTGGACTGCGGGAGGAAGGCCGAGACCGAGCCCGAGCTGGACGCGGCCCCACGTCTGAAAACAGCCTGGGAGGCGAGAGGCTCCTGCACCGCAATATTAGTTGAGTCCTAAGCGGTAAACGTTACACTAGACTGTAAATTTTACCTTAATTTAAGGACTGTTCCTTTGAAACCCTCCAAAAAAAATAGCGATTGTTTTTAACATCCACACCATCACAGCTTCTTAAGAACCGTTTCTTCGGGAAAACACAGTAATTCCCCTTCAGCTTCACGTTTAATCCCCTTAACCGAGTGTGTTGTGCGGTTGTTTACTGGCTCGCCCTCCTGACTGGCGGAGTCAACAAACGGCACCCGGGTCTGACGTCTAACATACGTCCGTCGGTCTGAGGCATCGGCGTAGCCGCCGTGCGGTTCCCGGCACGCAGGAATATGGGGATAATGTGCAGGTGTTGGTGCAAATCCCACCCATCGCTCACGCTGACAGGACCCTGACTTTGAGAAACAGTAAACAGCCCATTAGACGTTTACAGCCCCCCCACCACCACCCCCCGGTAGCGTGTGGGTTCACGTGAGCGCGGCACCTCCGTGGCACGTACTAATATTTAGCCTATGAACCAAACAATATATGGGAAAATATTAAATATAGTCCAAAAATCGACAAAACGCCACCCTTTATCTGTGTTGTTTACCATGAATGACAGGGGTTTTACGAAATATCCCTGTTTCAGGTTCGCTCATCGGTGTGTTTTTTTTAGATTCTTTTCCTTGAACCGACCTGAGAAGAAACACGCAGCGTGTGGATGTTTTCACCTGTGTATCGGCTCACAGGCTCGACAGGCGACACCATCTATTTCCTTGTTCTGCGGTTTATTTTAAGGCCTGGGGAACCTGAGGGGAGATTACACAGATGGATGACTAATCTGCACGCTTCTGCGTCTTTATGTTTCAACAATGAAGGGCATTCTAACAGTGCTTTATGGAAAGGCTTCATATATTATAATAATAATAATATCCTGAATGGGTCCGATTGTGCGGCTATTAGGGTTTATTGAACTGCTGTCAAGTGTTGTCAGTGAGACTTATGTTTCTGTCTGAGTCACGTCCAGCCCTGGACGATGACACGTTCTTAGAAGGAAGAAGTGTTCTCGAAGGAAGGTCTGTGACAAACACAGAACCCTGAACCTCCTGCACCGAATGAAGCGGCGGCTCCGTCTCTTTCCGGCGTCTTCTTCGGGCTCAAAAGTTGCCCCAAACCCACGTGAACTGCTGCTGCCCCTGCGGCCTGAGATGGGCCGAGCTGCTGACTTGACACGTTCACCTCAGCTGCATTTTTCTTCACACAAAAGTATGACCATTATAATCTTTCTGCAAATGGCACTCGGTTATTTTGCATTTAAGTCACACGGGACAAAAGCCGCACTTTGCGACCGCGACCGGTCAGGTGTTCTTACGACTGCGCCCCGGTGCTCGGAACACGGTCCGATTTTGGAGACTCGGTCTTTCACCTCTGCGCCGAAGCTGGATAAATGCAGAACTTTTGTTGCTCGTTCTGGACGTCCTCGCGGAGGAAACGGTGCGGATTTGGGCCCCGTAAGGAGCGCTCATTCGGAAAGAAAAACCCGCCTTGTCGCGCGTTCCGAATTCCGGTTACGAATTTGTGCGTTCGTTTCGGTTGTCCGACTCGTCCGCCAGCCCAGCTCTCCCCCTTTTTCCCTCATTGTAGCCAATAAAGCTGGATTTCGCACATTTTACAAATCAGTCTCTTGTTTCCACACCTGCAAAACAGCCGGGCTGCAGCAGACCCCCCCCGAACCGATCCTTACGCTGAATTCGACTCACTGGACTCACTCCTCCGCTGGGCCGCAATCTGCTAGCCTTACCACCGTCTCCTTGTGTTACTTGTTTGTTCTACTCACGGGACATTTTTGCCAAAGGAGGAGATTTTTGTTTGCGGGGAGATGGCACTGTCACCATTAGTCACACCCGGCTTTTTCCGAAACCCTTTAGGGAACACAAAAGGCCACACAATGCGGGCGACAAAGAAGCTGCGAAATAAGGAAACTTTAGACTACAGACCCGAAAATCCGGCCTGATTAACTCGAAAGGCAGCTGATGGCGACTTCCAGAACGGTCCGAGGAGAAGGACTTTTTACGCATCTCCCGCGTGGAATTTCCCCGCGCCGAGCGCCGCTCCACCTGTCCGTGCCTTTCTGTTGATTCGCCCGCAGAAACGGGCCTTTTGTTCGAGCGCTGCACCCCCGACCCCCCCTACCGGTTTCTACACTTAGCTTCTTAACACACACCCGTTTTCTGCAGGAAATTTAACTCCTTTTGGGAACTCGGACTCGCGGCTTATTTCCCTTTGTTTTTCTTTTTAAAGCCGCGATCTCGCGTGTTGATCTACAATCGAACCCGAGCTGAGGTGAGGTGTCCGAGGTCAGAGCACGTACCAGATTGAACTGAGACGCAGTGTTTTGCGAGGGGGGAGGGGCAGGAAAAACATATTCATAAGAACACGGCTGGAGGCCCACAGTGGCGGCGCTTTTCTCGCCACGTCCAGCACTATTGACTTCTTTATAGTCCCGGCTCCTGCAGGAGCTTCTCAAGAGGTGGGTCTTGTAAATCCCTGATCCTCCAGACGGCGCTCAGAGAGAATGGCACAAGCGCAGGCATTGTGCACAAGTGTGTACTTTTGTGCATCGGGAGTCAGGAGGTCAGGGCATTACAAGGTGGGAATTGTTCCCCTCCGCCGGCCCGAGCGAGATGCCCTCCGCCTCTGCGTCCTCGCGACTCCGCTCGGCCGCGTCGGGACCCCGTTGAATCGGCTCCTGCGTGTCCGACTTTGGACACGAGGTCCTGTGTCCACGTGCGCCTGGGAAGTTCACCCACGTGGGGGAACCTGCGTGACTACAGATGCGGCTCCGACACGTTTGTTCGCCGGGGTTTGATAGATGGTATGGGGCCCAGGCGAGCGAGTCGGGATGTGTGAGCACGCCGAGGCGTTCGTCCTTCGCCACGGCCCCGGGGGTCTCTGTGTGCGCGGGCGGCGTGTGTGTCCGGTGCGAACGCGGGTGGGCGAGGCCTCCTTCTCGGGAACGCAGAAGCAGGGTTCGGCGGACGGATCCGGTCCGGGGACGGCGGACGCGGCGCCGTCGGGTCTCCGTCGCGCCCATCTCGTCAAATCGGCTTAGTGCCGACAAAGTGACCCACGGTGGGTCCGCGCTGACTCTGGCGGGCTGACAAGAAAGAACATGAAGCGGAAGGGGGGGGGGGGGGGTGTCTCGACACATTCCTTGTTTACTAGAAAAAAGTTGAAAGGGAGGGATTGTTAAATGGCCTTTGAAAAGTTATACGTGTTTGTTTAGGACACTTTCAAATTACGCCCAAATGGCTGTCTGCTCCGCTATGCTCCCCTTCTTTTGTGGTTTCACTGCCAAGCAGAGCACCCCAGAGCAGGGGGTGTATTTTCCAGTCTTCCTTGTAGGGGGTGGGAAGCGTGTCACTGTAAATCAGCCCGGTCTTGTTCTCGGGACAGGTGGGGGCGCCGACCTCCCCGAGGTATTTAATTTAGCCGAAAGTGCGGAGCCGCGGCGCGGCGCAGGGAGGCCCTCGGCGCCGTGGGGCCGTTAACATTCCTGCTTCGGAGGGGGAACCTCCTCAAGCTCCGCTGCTCCGTGAAGCACCACCTGCCGCTCGCTGGTCCAGCTCCGCTCGGCACGAGCTTCACCTGAATAACCGGCCCTGTTCTGCCAGTAGCTCGGGGAACCCGACTCCACCTGCTCGTCCTTGTCCCCGGCTCTCTGACGGGAGAGAACAGGGGCGTCCCGTGCTCTCTGAACGTGTTATTTCACATAACGGTCATTTTCACGTTTGCCACACACTTGCTGACAGGCGTGTTTTTGGGACACCTGCGTCCCGTGTCGGACGTCGGAGAAACGTGAGGAGCGGCTCGGTTTGCGTGAAGCGCTTTGAACGCCTTTCAGTTTGGAACTGTTCCCCTCGAATATTGAAACGGCCCCAAATACAGCAACAAGGACGGGTTTTGGTCCAAAGCATCCTGGTGTCGACGGACAAGCCTGTGGAAGGAGGATCTGAGGAACTTCTGCTTTCTTTCACGTGTCGGGAGGGAGGACGCCCATAAGGCGAGACCGAGGCGAGACTCGGGCGACGCAGTTCAAGCGAAGTAGGAGTTTATGTGGGGAGAGGATGAAGAAAACACAGGAGGCCGCGTTTCCTCCTCTGCAGTTTGTCAGCAGACAAGCTGCCTTTTGTTTGCGCCGTTTGCCAGGAAAATGAGTGTAGCTGGATGTCGTGGGGTTGGAGTTCCCCTCCGAATTTCCCCGCCGGGATAATTCCACAGCGGGGCCATCCGTCGCTTAAAACACAGCCCCTTTACCTAGCCTGCTTACATAGGGACCCCCCCTTACGGCAGTAACGTGTTCCCGAAAACCTGCCGCGGTGTGAATTGTCGCCATTGGAACGGGTTTTAATTTTAATGCCAAACTCGAACCCCAAAACCGAGACTCGTTTCATTTAAAAAAAACTTTGCAAATCACACTGAAATTGACACAATACGACAACTACAGTATAACAAGGTAATTTCTATTAATGAGTTACTCTGTTATACTGTATGACTGTCTACCTGCAAGTAAACACTCAAAAACTAAATGTATAAATATGATACTCGGCGTTTATGTATTAATTCAACCTTTACTGCAAAAAATAGCAGTAAATACAGTGTGTGTGTGTGTGTGTGTGTGTGTGTGTGTGTGTGTGTGTGTGTGTGTTATATTACTCATGTTGTACACGAGACGGTGCGGGAGGGAGTTCGATGACTCTGGATAAAGGTGTCAGCGAAATATTATTTTATGATCCTTGTAAGTCGCTTTGGAGAGAAGCTTCCAGAGTTCTTGTGAACGTGAAGACACGGGAAGGTGCATGAGGTTCAAAAACTCCTCGTAAACGTTAAACGCGTCACAAGCCAAACAGGGGCGTCTTGTACGGGACAACGGTGGGACTCTTCTGCTCTCTTTCCACCCGACCGCCTGTTCAAATAACGCCAAAAACAATTCCGGTAACATTAAAATACCATTTATTGTAGAACAAGAAGGACGGGGTTTCAACCCAGAAAAGATTTATTTTATTACAGAGCAAGATTTTTAACAGTTACAAAGAAGAAAATATTTTAAAAGCATCTTTTTATTTTACACAAACTTTACAGAGAGGAAATTTGACTCTAAATGACTCTCAGACTGAAGCTAAAGTATAAAACCGAAAATTAAGTACCTTTTAAAATATGATTTAGAAAAAAAAAAAAAAAAAAACTTGAGCCAGACAATGGAATCCATGATATTGTACCCTGATACAGCGATCAGACCTCCCAAACCATCATTTCATAAAATAACGCGATGGCCTTGTTATAAGAGCTGATATCTTGGCCTCTTTGGTTCCATCAGCAGGTATAACACGTGTACCAGAATCGAGGACGCCGCTATAAAAAATAACTTTTTCAATGGCATCTTTACACTAGTTACGTGACTTTTCAGTGCAAACATCGTAACAACCGTTCGCTTTGAGGACGAAGCGAAAAGATTGAATTTCAAGTATTGATGCAAGTTAAGAACTAGTACAAAAGTTCTGTTTGTCTGCTGTGGGTCGAGGCGGTACGTTGCATAGCTCGTGCGGCACTTTATTTCTTAACAGGACAGCGAGCGACTCGGGAGCCTCTTGAAGGCAACTCAGTCTGCAAGTGCTATAAAATGGGGGGTGGGGGTGGGCGGCTCTGCCCACGTGAGCCTGACCGCCAGTCGGGAACGTTCCGGGTTCAGGGGCGAAAAGCGCGGCGCCGGTCCAGCTCCTGGTCCTCGGCGCAGTGTCGGGACGTATCGGTCATCAGAAGTGCTCGCGTTTTGAGGCGTCGACTCTTTCCGGCGCTCGTCCTCGTCCTCGTCCTCGTCGTCACGCTGTCATTAATTATGCGCCAAAAACAGGCCGGGCTGCCAGGAGACCTTCACCGGCCGCGGGAGAGACCGTAAACGTCGTCGGGGGCAACCGGGGACGGCACAGGACGGCGCCGGTAACGGCGAACACGTGACCCCCGCGGCAGGACGAAGCTGGCTGGCACGACAGGGACGTCGGCAGGTTTCTCACCACGTGACGCTGAAAGCGGATACGTCGAGACAGAAACGTGGCCTTCGTCGAGCTGGAAAAACAGCATCTTCTTGTCCACGGGACACGTGACCCTCGCAGCTGTTTGCACACAGTTCGTTTCTGAACTGACGCCGATTTGCAGGCTGGAAGTCCTGGTGAAAAACTTCACCCAGCAGACAATGACAAACATAAATATACTGTACACTTGCGTTCGTGCGTCCGACTCGGGCCGCCTCCGCGTTCGCGCCTCCACCTGCGTGTCGTACGTCCGTAAAGATCAGAGCCGCGCGGGCAAAGCGCTTTCCTCAAGCGCAGCCGCATTCTTCCACGATCATGTTGGGAACGTCCCGCTTGACGATGTTGTACTCGTCGTCGAAGTACAGCATGGACATGGTGCTGAGCTTGGTGGGGATGCAGCAGGAGTTCAGGGAGCCGGGGCTCATCCCCCGCATGCGGTACTGGTTCACCACGGCCGTGTGGAAGGAGGACGCCGAGCCGGGGACGCCCGCCATGTAGGCCGGGCAGCTGCCCTCGCAGTAGTTGCCGAAGTAGCCCGACGGCGCGATGATCCAGTCGTTCCAGCCGATGAGCCGGAAGTCGATGTAGAACTGCTGGCGGCAGCACAGGCTGTTGGTGCCGTCGCACTCCAGGCCCCGCTTGCGGATGCGGTGCTTGCTGTCCGCCTGCCGGGCCTGCACTACCAGGAAGGGCCGGTGCGCCTCGTCGTCGGGGGCGACCAGGACGGGCGCCACGCCGGCCGCCTCGCACCCCTCGCAGCGCACGTCCAGGTCCTGGCGCCGGTCGCCGGCGACGAACGTCCCGCGCACCGCTTCGGTCAGCGGGAAGGTGTGCCAGCTGCCGCGCTTCAGCTCCACGCGCTTCTCCACGAGGTTCCACCTGCTGCCCGCCGAGCGCGCCCGGTAGAACACCTTCACGCTCACCTTCCGCCGCAGGCCCTTGTCCGAGCTGCCGGGCAACAGCTTGAAGTACAGCCACAGGTTCGCTTGCGACACGTGGAGGTTCTGGTTGCCCTCGTTTGAGATCAAGAAGTAAAGGCTCGACTTGGACGACACCATCTCATCTGCGGGAGACAGGAAACAGCGCGTCAGTTTCCGGGTGGCTTTGCTCAGGAGATCATGCCGTTTTCGTGACCACCCGCCAACGGCCGCTCACGGCCTGCAAGGAAAACGTCAACAATTACGTGAGGACAGCGGCCGGGCAGGTGCCGCCGGGACGGAGGTTTTCAGGGCAGAGGACGGCACAACGGCGGCTCCCCGTTGTCCTCGTCCACACGTCTGTGGACTGCGGGAGGACACCCAGCCGAACGTGGTCCAAACTACCTGCCGAGCCGCCTCCAAATTAACTCGTCCTTTTCCCTCCGACACGTATTTTACAGCAGAAAATGGCTGCACCCCTCTTATTTATACCCCTTTTATTCAGCACAGAGGGCGTAAGAGAGGAACCCGCCTGGTCCGGAGCGCCGCGTCCGAGCGACCTGCCGGGTCGAACGCCCACGCTGGCCTCGCGGTTCCTGAAGAGAGGGCCTTTCGGGGAAGGTGTCCCACACAAGTCGGCCTCTGTTCACGGCGGAGCCGCCATTAACATGCAGCGCGGCCACCGGCTCTGACCGCTGACACTTGGATGGTTTTCACAGCTAGGAAACAAATGGCTACAAAATGTGGGAACACTTCTACCTTCCGGGATCAGATGGGGTGAGCGTTTCGGGAAGTCACAATAAACGGAAGGGGGCGGGGCCCGCAGGCGCAGTTTGTCTCCACGGTCTTACGTCTTCCCAAGGAACTCGCCCACCCCCCCCCGCCGTTGCCGCCAAAGCCAAAAAGGAGAGTCCGCTGAGGACGGGCGATCCAAGAGCGTGTCCCCAGCGGCACTGCGGTGGGAGACTTGTTAGCCCCCGTGTCCTCGAAAGCACTTTCAACGGTGACAGCGCCGAGTTGGCCCACATCCACAGGCGCGGAGGGACACGGGTTCACGGGGTTCAGCGCAACTGCCCTGGAAACCGGGGTCTCCGCTTCTCAGTAAACCGCAGACCCAAACCGAGACGTGAGCGGAGAGGTTGTGCACCTTTTCGGAGGAAAAAAAAAAGTGGCCTTTGGGGACTGGAGCTGAATAAGCCAGTTTCCCAGCCTCATTTCTCGGTGGGATGAAGCTTTGACAGCCATTTTTTTTGTTTGCGCCCACCACGAGAAACCTCTGGCAGGTCGTTTTGGAGGAATGAGCCCCCCCCCCCCCCCAGCCATTTTACAAGCGAAATGCAAAAATGAGCAATAAAAGGAGGAATAAGTTAAAATATTCCCTGCGATGCCAATATAGCCACAGCTGGGGGGGCTTCGCTTTGTTTAAACGTTGCAGAAAACGGAAAACCGGGTGGTTGTTATTTCTTTCCGTTTTTAACAACTTAATATCGGTTTGCGGTTGTGGGCTGTGCGGGCGCTGCAGGGCAGTGGACCTGGAGGACAGGACTGTAATTCTCCTCATTTGTCTTCGTGCTGCTGCTTGAGTTTTTTTTTTATGTCGCTGCTGTTGCAGTGAAGAAAAGCCGGGAATAAACTGAATGAAAAACACCGGCTGCTGCACCTACTTACTGCACACAGTTCAAGCAGGTAGCTGCTGGACATATAAATCACGCTAATAAATATCCCCCCCACCCGTGTCGGTCATAAAGACGTCCTTCCAGCTTTGTCGGACTAACAGGGACGAGCGAAAACATCTCGGCTCCGTTATTTACCGGACGACTGCAGAGCAGAAGCTGGTCTTATGGTCAGATGATGGAAAAGGTGACGTATTTCGTCTGCAAGACGCAGAGACGGTGAGAGGTGCGGCTCTGCGGTTCCCTGCACGCAGCACGGAGGTGGCGGCAGCATCACGGCGCGGGGCTTCTCGTGTCCACGGCGATGTCGGGTTGACAGCACAGGCGAGAGGGACGCAGCGAAACAATGACCCACAACTCACCTCACGCTCAAAGGAACCTGCCTGTGACGAAGGGCAGCGGAGCTCCACTCCAAATACTGACCTGGACTGAGAAGAAACCGTCCAAACGTTTGACTGGTACTGTCCTCATATTAATAGGAACCAATTTGAGGAGCAGAAATGCGGATCGGTTTTTTTCCACCGTTACAAGATACCAAACCCCAGCGTGACAGCTCACGCAACGGAGTGACGGAGCAGCAGGTGTCACAGTGGCTTCAGGCATTGCCTTGCGAATCGAGGAATGAACATCTGGATCCCTCCTCAGGGTAAGGTGCATACCCTGAAATGAAAGTAAAAACTACCTGGCTGGATAAACGGGTATACCATACCAAGCGGATTAGTGAGCAAACATAACTCTGCTGTTCCTTCGAGAAGAACGTCAGATAAATGTGGAGCCGTGAGGCTCGCGGTGGTCCTCACCTGCCGGCTGGCAGCGCCCTACATAGACACCACAGATACTTATTGAAATCTGGCATCGGGGATGTGAGGGAAGCGGAGGGCGAGGTCTCCCCGCAGATTCCTGGGCGTCGAAACGCGGAAAAGTCACCCTTCAGGCGGCGCTTTCAGTTCGGCCCCCGAGGAGCCAGACAAACCGCAGCTGAAAAAACCCGACTCGCAAACGTCACGTTTGCTCCTCGTAGATCTTTGCGCACCTTTACAGAGAAGCTCGTTCGAAGCTTTGGCCGATAAAGCGTCAAAGTGATGACAGACGATACAGGTGGTGTGTAAACACCCTGCACATCCACTGTGGGGGGAGGGGGGTGTACGTTTTTCAGCTTCTTCCCTTTTTTACATAAATCCACTTGTCTATTTTTTAAATTATTAATAAGTCAATTAATTAATTATTGGCTGGTTTTCGAGAATCCAGGACTAATGCCTCTCGGTAAGCGAAACAGAAGCTCCCGTTCTGTGTGTTTGTCGGACCCCGGAGGTCCGGGGTCAGAGGGTGCGAACCTCCCTGTTGCATCTTGTAGTCATTTATTCATCACTTACACGGATTCTCCTCCTTACGCAGCTGGGTGATTTTTACCGCGTCGGTTCAGGGGTCTGCAGCAGGAGGGAGGGGAGGCCACGGGGGTCTTTAAGCGAGAGGTTTCGGCTCCAACCGCTACACCGCCTGCTGCTTCATCTGCTCGGTGCACGTGACACACAGGTTCACCGCGGGATCAAAAGACAGGCGAGATCCCCCACGATGAGGCGGTTTCACCCGTTTTGGGCGTTTTTTGGTGACCCGAGAGCTGATGAAGAGCCTCTTCCACTCAGAGAAGTTCAGTTCCAAACCGCAGAGGAGCTTTCCAGCTTTTTCACTTACCCCTCCGTCACACTGACTGCCCCTCTCTTACCGCCCGCCTCACGTACAGTACGATCCCGCGTGGGATGACCCCCCGATGAGCCAAAATGACCCACATGGCGAAAGACATCAAGTGAAACCGTGACGAAGAGGTCCCGACACCGGGACCCTGCAGTTACACCGGACCACCGATCAGACACACACACACACACACACACACACACACACACAGAGCACAAACGAGACGCAGCGTCACGCGCACCGCTGCCACCCCGCGCGGACACGTGCGCTCCACGCACCTGCCTCCGCGAAGCTGATGATCTCGGACACGTCGCCGCGCGCCTCCTCGCCGCGCGCCGCCTGTCCGTCCAGCTCGGGGATCTCCACGCGGCCGTCCTCGCCCACGCGGCCCGCGTGCAGCTTCCGCAGCGCCGTCACCATGGCCGCGCGCGGCACGGGCTGCGTGATGTTGGGTCGGTCCCGCATCTGCAGCCGCTCCAGGATGTGCCGCTTCACCGCCTCCAGGAAGTCCGCGCTCACGCGCCCCGGCTCCGGGGACCGCGCGCCACGGGCGCACGAGGCGCACGCGCCGCCGCCGCCGCCGTGGCCGTCGGACGAGGGCGCGGGCGTGCAGGCCGCCGGGAGCAGGAGCGCGCACGCCACCGCGACACAGAGCGCCGTCGCCGCGCACCTTCGCATCGCGGACGCCGAGTTCCCCAAGTGACAAACAGCGAGCAAAGTTCCGCTTTCCTCCGATAAAGTGACAAACAGCGCGACAACCGACCTGCGCACAAAACAATCCGGGAGCTCCGCGCCGCGCGTCCTCATTCCATCACGCGTGACGAACCCCGCATGGCTCCGCGTCTTCGGTCATGTTCAAAGTCCCCTGAGGCGCCCGAGCTGAGCCGCACTTCGGCGTGTGCGCGCCGCCCTCCACTGCCCAGAGCCGGTGCGGTGACCCGCAGAGCCCCAGTCGGGAGTTCCGTCGCCGTGTGGTTCTGGCGAAGGGGTCCGGGGTGTCAGCGGGCGGGGGGGGGTCCTCGTCCTGCCGCGCTCTCGGCTCCCCGCGGTGCGGTGCGGTGCGGTGCGATGTGAGGATGCGAGGATTTCCCGGCGCGCGGCTCCGCCAAACTTTTATAGCGCGTGGAACCACGTGGCCAGACGCGCTCGGGGGGGATTAGAGCCGGAATTAAAGAACCACCGAGCGCCGCGTTTGCAGGACCGTCGCGCCCGCGTCCTGCTCTTTATTGCAGCGCATTTTAATGCTCTTATTGCAGTAAAGATCCCGTAACAGCAGAACAATTTCGCCTGTGTTTACATGATGTCTAAATGGCTTAGAAGGATAATGATTTTAAAATTACTGGAAATTGCCGGTTACTTACTAACAACAACGACAATAATAATAATAATAATAATAATAATAATAATAGCCATTCATCATCATTAATAGCTTCATTCTGAAGCCTGTCCCCGAATCATTTTTATTATAACTGCTGTACCCGAACGGTATATTATTATTATTATTATTATTATTATTATTATTATTATTCTCCGATTTTCAGTCGAACTATATTACAGCTTGATCTGTCGGACAGCTGAGCTGTTTCGCCGGCGACGCTGATGTGTATTTTATACAACAGAGAGAATAATAAGTTGCTGGAGTCTCGCGGACTGTAACTAATAATATGAATAATAAGATAAATACGGTCCAGGGTGCGCAGCGTGAGCACGAGACTGAGGGGCACTCGGGGACACAGCAACGCGGGACCACCCCCCCGAGTGACAGCGAGTGTTTCAGGTGTCATAAAGCGGAGCGACGTTGGGGGTTCGGGGGGGGGGTCGCGTACTAATTGAATCTGACATGGAAAACGAGGGGGGGGGGTCTGTTTTATTTTCTGATCTATTTTTTATTTGTTTTATTTGCTGACTTTCGGACATAGAAGCCTGTTTGTCCGCGGGGGGGGGTCAGTGCGCCGCCTCCCTTAATTGACACCTTTCTAATTAAGCGGCGCTAATTGAACAAACACTACAGACAGTAGTGTGTGTGTGTGTGTGTGTGTGTGTGTGTGTGTGTGTGTGTGTGTGTGTGTGTGTGTGTGTGTGTTGGTCTCCCTGATCTGGGTCACTGGGTCAGTTGACCGTCTGCCTAACAGGATTAGCAGTAACTAATGGTGGACGACTTGGTTATGCAGCCACTTTTATTACCTTATTAACTGTTACCGCAATAAACAGGCCTGTATTTAACCAGCGGACAAAATGGCGCCTGTGCAGTGTTACATCCCAGGCCTGACAGTTACGAACATTATTATCGCCGTCACACGACGGAGAGCTACTGAGGTCCAAACTGTCCGTTACCGTCCACCCCCTGCAGACACGGCCTTCACTCAGCATCTCAGGGAGCTTCTTAAGATCAATAATATTATTATTATATATTAAACTGCATGTCTGAAATTGTGATATGAAAACACTCATATTCTCCCCAGTGACTGTAAACCCAAATGAAACAGCACACAAATAAATATTTAAGATAATCTGAAATAACTGCAGGACGGTGCAGCGGGCAGCAGCCTCACAGCTCCTTGGTTGTGGGTTTAAATCCCGTTCACTGCATCACGTTTCCTCCCATGCTCTAAAGGTGTGTGTGTGTGTGTGTGTGTGTGTGTGTGAGAGCGAGAGATGGACTAGTGTCACGTGTCCATGGGCCAGCAGGTGGTGCAGTGTTGAGAGACACTGCCTGTAGGTTGCAGGTTCAAGCATCTCTTCCGGCCGTAGTACCCTTGAGCAAAGTGTTTACCCTGAATTCCCGTGGTAAAAAGATGCTCAGCTTTACAAATAAACAGAATCCCAACTACAAGGGCCATATTTCAAGTTATGTTTTCAAAATGTTCTTAATATTCTGACCAAGATGTCGGTGGTCCATCACTAACGGCCTGGGAAACAGGCGATCGCCTGTAACCCCGCACTGCCGCTCTTCTGATGTTTCAGTGGCGCCCTCTAGTGGCATGAAAAACGAATTTACTTTTGCTTTTAGGCTCGTTTATTTCGCACACTTGTCGTTCAAAGCGACATACATTACATGGCCAGAAGTGTGTGATGAACGGGTTTGGCTATTTCAAGCACACTCTTTACTAACAGGTACATAAAATGCAGCAAACAGCCATGCAGTCTCCTTCGCCAAACATCTGCAGTAGAACGGCTCACGCTGAAGACCTCAGTGACTGTCACAGGACGCCACCTTTCCAACAAATCACGTTCATCTCGAACCGTCCCGGCTGCACGCATCGTGCCAGCTGTGAAGTTTGGCGGTGGAGGAACGGTGGTCTGTGGCTGGTTCTCAAGGTTTGGGCCTCTGAATCCCAGCAAAAGGAAATACTAATACAACAGCATACAGTGACATTCTAGAGAATTGTGAGCTTCCAGCTTTGTGGCAGCAGTCTGGGGTGGGAGAGGCCCGTTTCTGTCCCTGCGCACAATGCGAGTGCATGAAGAAAGGGTTTATCGAGGCTGGTGTGGAAGAGCTTGACTGGCCTGCAGAGCCCAGACCTGAACCCCACCACCAAACTTCAGCTTGACATCACTGATGTTCCAAAACTTAGTAGAAAACCTTCCCAGAAGACCAGAGGCTGTTACCGCAGCAAAAGGAACACACACACACACACACACACACACACGCACACCATGTTAATACCCAGAGTTTTTGGCCATTTAGTTTCTGGTAAACAAAAATGCATCAACAACAAACAGGTCTTGATACAAACACAAGGTGATCAGAGCAGAGATTTTCTGATTTCACTATGTTATTGGTTCACATCCCTCAAGTAACTGCCTACAGAAGTGAGATCCAAACACCAAAAACAGAGATGATCACAGCAGATGGTGCTGGACTCATTTATGCAGCTGTGAGGAGATCGGCTCTGAAAGTGATGAGTTTGGGAGAGATTCAGCAGCTCTGAGGGACAACCTCATTTTCATTGTGAACAGTGATTTTTTTACCCCCTGTGAGTGGGGACATCAAGTAGAGAGATGTGCAGCGCTGTAGGGAGTGACCGGGTCCTGCCGGTATGGAGGTGCGGAACCCTTGACCGTCTTGTAGACCATAAGCAGAGTGTCAAACGTGACGCAAGCAGATAAGACAGGTAAGAACCGGGGAAACACTGGCGAGTTGGACACAACTCATTCTTATAAAAATACTGTTGTTATGACAGGAATTTTAAGAAGCGTTTAAAAAAAGACTGAGAGGAAGAAAATTTCTGAACTTCAGATGGTCAAAGGTCAGCGAGTGTCATCATCCACACTGAGATCCCAGCACGTCCTCCCAGGGGCTTCCCCCCCGTCACCAGCAGCAGGTCAGGCAGGGGCTGGGCCTCACCCTCCCCCGTGTCTGCAGTTTCTCTGCTCTTCCGCTTGTCACAGCCGTCCCGCTTCTCGGGGTCCGCGTCACCCTTCACGCAGAACGTGTCCAGCTCCATGGCACCTCTGAGACAGTCACCCTGGCTCACAGGTGCAGAGGAACGTCTGATCCCGAAGGGCCACGAACTGCTGTGCTGCAGACCTTCCTGGGGGGCCACGGTGACGCTGGAGGCCTGGAAACTGGGGCCCAGGCCGGTGCTGCAGTGGTACGCTTTGCAGGGTGGGACGGTGCCTGGCAGCGCAGCCAATTTCTCCCAAGACCGGGTGGCAAAGCTGAACTTCCACAGGTCCTCGTGTGGAGAACCCTGGCCTGCTCCTCCCCCGAAGAGCAGCATGCTGTCTCTGTAGAGCACCACGGAGTGGCCAACCAGCCTGGAGGGTCCGGAGCTGCTCCGAACAAAGAAACGGCCATTAGAGGGCCATCGAGACCAAACAAAACTTCATGAAACGGAGCAAATTAACTCATCTTCAGATCTCTGCTGCCCTCACAGGTCTAATTTTACTGAGGTTCAGACATCAGAGGAGGAGCATCAACATCTCCACGTGTCTCTCTGCTCCCACAGTTACTCCCACAGTGCTGGTTATGCTGAAGATACAGAGCTCTAATAACCTCAGATTACGAAGTGAAAAGTGCCAGTGGGCCCTCAGGTTTGAGGACAGGAAAACCACACAGCGTCATGCGCCCGGTCTAGTGAAGAGGAAGCGGTTTAGTGCTTTTGCATTTGCACGTAAACAAAGCTTCTTTGCTCCTGCAGACCCCTCGTCGGGTCTGCGCTGCAACACAGAAATCCGAAGCTAGTCAAACAGGAGGTCTCCCAGCGTCTCTTCTTTCAGTCTGAAAATGGTTCTCCGACTACGATCCCAGTTAGCCCCCAGCTGGAGGGAATGTCACATGTGAAAGCCTGTGGAGAACCCCTGCTATGAGCTCTCCTGCCCAACAAGCGGCTGTTTCTGGTCTGACCGCGTCGTGTGCAATCTGTAATGACCACAAAGACACACACATACTGGAACCTGATGGTGCACCAGGAGTGGTGGGAGAAGCTCCACTTCCAGAAGTCTCCCTGCTCCCGGAGGCCCATCAGGCCACCAAAAAGGTACATGCTGTCCAGGTGGACCACAGCTGAGTGTCCGTGTCGCGGTCCGGGCCTCGAGCTGCCCGCTGCAGGTATCAGCGCTGACCACTGCCGGGTGTCTGAAACACAAACACACACACCTTACTAATCCATTACAACATTTCCCGTACGGTCCATTCTCAAATGATCGGAATAACGGGGGGTCCTGCAGCTTACTGGTTACTCCACTGTGCCATATGCATGTTTTCTACATACACATATTTTTGCATAAATATAAAGCTCCATTCTAACAAAATACATCATAATATGACAACGTAAGACAACAAAATAGATCAGGAAAAAGTGGAAGGTGAACCATTCCTTCCTGAATCTGCATTTATAATAAAATATTTTTTATGCCATTTTAATATTTTTTTTTTTAAAACACAGGTAATGCACTTCAAACAGTGCAATACACTGAATTTTGCTCCATGTTGCTGACTTTTTACATTGGAAAATAATACTGGGCCAGCATACTGGTTAGAGCTGCCATATTTGGACTGAAAATAGACTATTTTAAACGGCTAAATTATTATAAGTAGCTTAACACTAAGTCACTTCAGAGAAAAGCATAAATACGTGAATGAAACAATAAAATAGTGACGCAAAACACTGTCTGGTTATTCCCACTTCTAGTCAACAGTCTCTGTCAAGGCTGTTATCCAGTCTTTGATCTGGATAAAAATATACTGTCAAAAATACTCTGGTCGGCCTTTTCGGACTCACATTTAACTCGGTTATCGCATTCAAATGAAGGGTTTCGAGACCCCGTGAGACCCTCCACCGTAAAGTCCTCAAGACCAAATATTAATCTCGTGCCTCACTACCGTAATGGAATGAACTTCCACCTGCACATGTGCAGAAAGGATCTTCATGTCTTCAAAGAAAAGCGTCAGGAGAAAACATTCCGCACAGCAGTTCCGGGGACTGCGGTTACTGCCGGATGGGTTAAAGTTCGCCAAGAAAAGCTGTCATTTTTACCGGCTCTATAAAGTGCACATGTGCAGAGTCCAGCCATCGCACACCCACCAAAATCAAACTTCCAGAAGTCCTGGGAGGAGCCTTTCATGTCCACGTATCCACCGTAGACGTACATGGAGGACTGAAACACCACGGCGCTGTGGCCCTTTCTGTTGCCCGGGTCCAACCTCTGAAACGGAGAAGCATCTTCAAGGCACCGCCAGGCAAAACGCAGGCCGAACAGACCGTCTCTCACCGGCCGGATGCTCCGTTATCACCCATCCCTTCATTTATTACCTGGCCTTCTATCCAAAGCCGGGTATTTACCGTCGCAGCTCAGGGTAAACGCTGTACTCTAGGCTGCTGCAGCACCTGCTCACCATGTCCACACATCACCACCAAGTACTGCAAACTGTTCACAGTAGTTTCACATTACGAGTCGTTTTGGAGAAGCTCAGATAATGAGATGTTCGTCAGTTTGTACCTGTTGGCTGCTGCACTTTTCCCGCCGCAGCTGCTCCCACCGCCCCTTATCTGCAGCGGCAGAAAACCAAGGTTATCGCTGCTGTACAGGGACAACGACTCACAGCAAAGTTCTCCTTCAGGATTGAACGCACGTGTGTGACGTGTGACTTTCCGAGGCCACCGGTCAAATTAACGCCCTTCGCTGAGCGCCGGGTGGGGGGTCAGTTCCCCCCTTTCACACCGGAACGACAGTTACGTGCGACTTGCGACATTTTTCAGACAGCATCTCACCTGTGTCATAAAGCCAGAGCGGGGTCTTGTGCTGAGAGTAGGCGGAGTCTATCATCCCCCCAAAGACGTAGAGACCCCCCTGCGATTAAAGCCCAAAGTGTAAGTCGGCACAGAGAGGACTTTTTTAACCTTTGCGACACAAGTTGGCGAACCCTGTGGGGGCAGCAGCCGCGTCACCTGATAGGCCACCATCGAGTGCTCCTCCAGCTCGTCCGGGGACCCGTCGCCGCGGCGATCCAGCTCCGCCCACTCATTGCGCGCTGCAAGACAGCAGAGTCAGCGAGCGACTGCCCCGCTGCGCTCCCCTTCCCTGCCGGCACGCGTCTCCTCTGGCTTACCAACGTCGTACCTCCAGAAGTCGCTCAGCGGGTGGGTCTCTCGGCCCCCCAGGAGGTACACGCTGCCGCCGTGAGCGCAGCACGCGTGTTTGTACCGGTCACACGGCACGAGGCCGCTCGGAGCGACGGGCGTCCATAGGCAGGGGCTGGTCCTCCGACTCATGTCGGCCTTAGACTGTTTGGGTCACGGATTCATTCCTGCAGCCAGTGTCCAAGAAACTGCTGGAAGCCCCATTTCTGCCTGTAGTTTCCTTAAGGAGCCACTGAGCACCTATGAGTTATACAGATGAACCTGCTTATCGGAGCGCTAACTGAAACTGCAGAGAACAGGGTTATTTCAACACTGTGTCTTACTGGCTACATCTCTCTCACACACACACACACAGAGGAAGAAAGGATCCAGCACAGCGTCAGGGAGGAGGAGTGCAGGAGGGCCAGAAGGAAACAGTGCAAAGTGAGGGGGTTGGGTTTCAGTCCAGAACCTCAGAGCAGGAAGGAAGACCAGTAGAGCCTGAGGGCAAACAGCTGCAGGACTCACACGGTCTCCAAGTGTAAACACAGTATTAGTACTGTATACAAGCAATGCTGTGTAAACACAGTATTAATGGGAAACAAAGGAGAAAATCAAAATAAACTGCACAATATTACTGATACCCTGTTAGTCCTGTGTTACAACAATACAGTGTTGGTACTGGGTTAGGACAGTACAGTGTTGGTACAGTGTTGGTACTGGGTTAGGACGGTACAGTGTTGGTACTGTGTCAGTACAGTGTTGGTACTGGGTTAGGACAGTACAGTGTTGGTACTGCATTGGTACTGGGTTAGGACAGTACAGTGTTGGTACAGTGTTGGTACTGGGTTAGGACGGTACAGTGTTGGTACTGTGTTGGTACTGGGTTAGGACGGTACAGTGTTGGTACTGCGTTGGTACTGGGTTAGGACGGTACAGTGTTGGTACTGTGTTGGTACTGGGTTAGGACAGTACAGTGTTGGTACTGGGTTAGGACGGTACAGTGTTGGTACTGTGTTGGTACTGTGTCAGTACAGTGTTGGTACTGGGTTAGGACAGTACAGTGTTGGTACTGCGTTGGTACTGGGTTAGGACAGTACAGTGTTGGTACTGTGTCGGTACTGTGTCAGTACAGTGTTGGTACTGGGTTAGGACGGTACAGTGTTGGTACTGCGTTGGTACTGTGTTAGGACGGTACAGTGTTGGTACTGTGTCGGTACAGTGTTGGTACTGGGTTAGGACAGTACAGTGTTGGTACTGTGTCAGTACTGTGTCAGTATAGCGTTAATACAGTACAGTGTTGGTACTGCGTTGGTACTGGGTTGGGACAGTACAGTGTTGGTACTGGGTTAGGACAGTACAGTGTTGGTACTGTGTCAGTACTGTGTCAGTATAGCGTTGATACAGTACAGTGTTGGTACTGTGTTAGGACAGTACAGTGTTGGTACTGCGTTGGTACTGGGTTGGGACAGTACAGTGTTGGTACTGTGTCAGTACTGTGTCAGTATGGCGTTGATACAGTACAGTGTTGGTACTGTGTTGGTACTGGGTTAGGACAGTACAGTGTTGGTACTGCGTTGGTACTGGGTTGGGACAGTGTTGGTACTGGGTTAGGACAGTACAGTGTTGGTACTGTGTCAGTGCTGTGTCAGTATAGCGTTGATACAGTACAGTGGTGGTACTGTGTCGGTACTGCGTCGGTACTGTGTCAGTAATCCAGTGTTGTGACGATAGTAACGGCGACTGTGACCGTCCGAGGGGAGACGCGACCGGGCGCTACAGTTACTCGCCTTCGCCGTGTTTTTCAAACCCGCGCAAAATGTGAGCGCGTATCGTTCACTTTCGTATAAGGAATGTTCCACATTATATGACATTTAGGTCGTAGTCTATGCAATTCTTTTAAATTAAACAAACAAACAAACAAACAAACAAAGAGACAGACAGACAGACCAAAAAACAAATAAATAAATAAAGATGACGAGGGCAGGGTGTGCGACAATGTGAACGTGTGTTGATGGAAAGGCTCCAAGATTAACATTTCATTTCAAATAATTTATATGTAAACAGACAAACACACACACACACACACACACACTTACCGCTGGTCGGGCTGTAGCGGCGCCGACGGAGGATGAGAAGTGGAGGAACGTGGACGAATGGAGGACCGTAAGTCCGTGTACAGCTGAGTAGTTCCGTGGGGGGGACCGTGTAAAGCGGTGTAGTTGTGTGTAGTTCTGCGTAGGACCCACTGGCCCAGAACCGACAAAACACGCACGTGACGGCGCCACTCAACTCCTAACTGAAGGCGGGGCGCCCTGCGAATACGGTCACGTGGGCGGAGAAAACGGCGGCGGCGGCACTGCGACACCGACATCGGCACCGACACCGCCCTCCACGCAGACCGCTGTCCACGGAATACCGACATAGAAGCGGAAAGGTTTTCCATCCTCTGCGGTTGTAACTGTAAAAAAAGTCACTATGATATTCAGTGCTGAATAGTATCTCTCCTCTGACAGGGCGGGGAATATAATGTACCTCTGTACCCCCCCTCCCCCCCACACACACAACAGGTTTTGGTAAATAAGACCCTCCATAACAGGACAGGGTAACAACGGCCACAAACATGAGAGAAAGGTTGTAATTCTTTTTGACTGCGGGGTGCGGTGGTCTCTGATGCTCTTACATGTCACGTCTATGGCCCTAAAAAATATACATTTAATTTGCAGTTTGACAAATAAACCATTGGAATATGTGACTGTGTGCGTGTGATTTATAGCTTTTCTTAGTTCACTGCATAAACCGCGCTCACACAATAAACACATTTCACGAACACAAATGGGCCTTGAAGCAGTCGGTTTGAATTCGCCGTTACACGCGGACTTCTCCGAAATCCGTTAGCGAACCACGATGGCGCCGGTTCTGCGCCCCCTGTACTCTCTGTACCTGTACTGTATCGTGCAGGTAGTCGGGGCAAAAATGTCTTGCAAAAAACAAGGTATCCAACTCGAGACACGTTCGCCGGCCCCAGGCTTGGCCCGACATCCTAGAGTCAGTGCTGTCATCATTTTTCAAGAGTGGAGAAGGTGGAAAGGAGGTAAAGAGAAGGTGACAAGCTGCAGGTGATGCGATGACTTCTATTCACCGGTTCTGAGTCATCGGAGCCACGACTCATCCCTGGCCGGGGATCTTTACTGTGTTTTCCTTTTTACACCGTGTGGGTTTTATTGACTGGGGTAAAAACGGAGCGCAGCCACGTGCACGAGCCTCCCCAGCTCAACAGAGGGGAGGGGCGGCTCGTTGTCACGTTCCGCAAAATGGGAGGCATTCTGCTGTCCACTTTCCCCGCCCATGTCGGTTTCACCAATAACCAATAGCAACGCCCTGTCCGTGTCAGCTGACTCTTTCTGAGGATTTCATTGGGTGTTAGTGGCCCTCAGTCAGATCTCACGAGCCAACAACCTCTTGTTCATCTTCAACATTTTCTTGAATTATTCAATATGCCAGATGTATTAATGTAATACGACTGGCGTGGTGGTTATTAGGAACAGTCACAGGCTTTAAATTGATGGCAAAGACGTGTTTGGCACTTTCAAAGGAGAACAATGAATGTCACATTTATATCTGCAGGGTATAATTATTGAAATTATCAGGGTAAAGCAAGCGACGCCCTACATATTCGTCAGCTTTGTTTTTATGCGTTTTGTTTATTACCGCAACTAACAATAAACTCATGTATGAAAATGATTTAGCGTTTAAGCACTTTGGGACTTTTGACTGGGGTTTGCAATAATTACTGTAAAACAAACCGGGTTAAATTCGTTACAAACGCTCACAAACTACTTTTTTCATCGCAGACCCTGACATGACGGAAGAGCGCTGCTCGTGACGTCACATCCGGCTAAATTATTTCTCCCTCAGTGTGCTTCTTCCACTTGGATGGAGTAAAATCTCTTTCGCCTCTATGCCTCTGATCGCGGAAGATTTCTCCACGACAGGATCCAGATAGGAGAATCGTTCAGCGTCCCCAGGTGAGAATAGTTTTGGTGAAATCCATAGGTACCTGAACTTATACATGTGATTCAGACTTTTATCGCTTTTGGAGAAAAGCAGGGCAGTGGCTCTGGCAGTGACGTTTCCTGACTGACAGGGCAGAAGACCAATGGACGACAATCGGAAAGGCAGAACTAGTTACGTTTATCCAATAGATATCTACTGATCCGTAAAGAGGGGGAGCCTAGTATGAAACGAGCGATTGAGTGTTTTGGTATGATGGGTTTAGTTTTGTAGTTTATTTCTTTAGGTTTAATAGAATTATTACTGCTCTAATGCACTCGGCCGAACGTCACAGTATACTATCAAATTTGTCAGCAGTTCTGCAAGTGCCCATCCACACACCGGTGGGGAAACCCCTTATTTAGTGAGTTGTACTCTGTTTGCTCCCTGAGGGAACTTTGTCACCATGTCCGCAAGCGTTTTACGTGTTTTGTTTGTGTTTGTTTTCTTTTAACGTAGGAACGACTGCAGTGTTCGAGGGGTGTGAATTAAACACACAGCAGTGATATACAAGCAGCCAGTGTGTGTTCAGCTCAGACACTCGTGGTGTCGTGCTGTGTGGTGGCACGTGCCTCTGGAAGGACGCCGATTGTGTGTGTGTGTGTGTGTGTGTGTTACTCTGTAGAATTCGCTGCCCGTCCCTCAGTGATCGATGGGGAGTTTCCCTGTCTGCTTCCAGTCAGCTGGTGTGACACGCAGCTCCATATGTCCGATGTTTGTGTTGATTTCTGACTTTTCATTTTTCAGGATCTGATCTGTTTGGTCTCTTCTGCAGTGATGAATTGTGGTGGTTTGCAGTGGTAGTAAACACATCCAGAGCTTCCTTACCTGAACAAGGTGATGGCTTCCCTCAGCCTTCACAGTGCTGATGGAACAAAATTAGGACCAGCAGGTGGCGTAGTGGTTGGAGCTGCTGCCTCAGATTTAAAGCAACCAGGTTTTAATCCTGCTGTAATGCCTTGACCAAGATACTTACCCTGGACTGATACAGTAAAAATTATCCCGCTGTATAAATGACTATATCAGTGAGCATGGCTTAGGGTACAGACCTTGCTGATCACTCCAGATCAAACTATCAGCTAAAGAAATTAAATGTAAAAAAAAATGAAAAGAAGTAATGGTTGCTCTTATCTAAGAAGTAAAACTGTTCTGTGTGGTGGTGGAGAAGAGCACCAGTATGATCGAATTCCTGCTTATTTTGAGGGGAAAATGAAGATTTGATTGAGGAGATGACAAGAAAATGGAGTGGCTGGCCATTTTTGGCTTTTGTAAATAATGCGTAGGCCATACGGTGTCTCAACCAAATCCCCACACCAGCTCACTTCACTTTTGTAGGCAAAACCATTTTGGTCGTGCAGAAGTGGAAGAAGCTGTTTTGTTAATTTTGTTAAGGCCTGCCTGTTTTCTGGCACGTTCCAGCAAGCCTCCGGTTCTCTGTCATGTTGATGATCCGTTCACCCCCCTTCCCCTTTCCGTGTCTGAGAATGGGAATTCTTGTCGCTATGGCAACCTCTCAGTTACCAAGGGGCAAATGGAAAGGGGTGGAGGTATTTAGTGGACCACGTCCCTGTGGGATTTTGCGCATCTTGCAAGGGTGTTTCTGCCCTGTGCTAGAGAGGACAAAGAAAATAAGGCTGAGGGGTTTGTGGAATAGCAGAAGGATTTAGGGATAAACTTGGGGCTAAGAAGAGGTGATTGGCCAGAGAAGTGTCCACAGTAAGCTGCTTTTGGGCTGTAATTCAACATTATTCATATTATTGGGCTATTGTTCAGCTGATGATTTTCTCCAAAGTGACTTGCAACAATAAGCTACTTAGTGTTTTCTCCATTTATATAGCTGTGTAGCTTTTACTCTACCTCTTGAGGAATTTGAACCCAACACCTTCCCACTGCAAGGTAGTGACTCTGAGCTACTGGCTGCCCCCGGGGTTTAACAGGAAAACTTCTGTCCCTCTTTAGCACATTGTGTCAGCATTGGGGTTCTGATGTGCGGTACAAAGTGCTGAGCCCACTGCCCTATGTACCCCTACCTCGCCCCATTTTGGTCAACATGCCCCCCCAGTGGTGTTTTCTTGTTGAAACGGTTTCAGAAAACCACAGGGCAGCAGGGCTGTTTTCCTCCTCTGGGGGAGGGGAGTGTATGATTTCTTGATCCTTTTCGAGAATCTAGAGCAAAATCATCACCCTTAATTAATACCACGTCCCATGTGGAGGATATGATATCACTCGTATCAGATGTTGGGTGCAGATGTTGTAGGCGGGGAATTGCCATTTTTAAATCACCCGGCCCGGACTACCGGAGCACTCCGGGATAGTGTGCATTGACTTGGTACATTATGATTCACTGCCTAATTTTGGCAAGAGAGCCACCTGGCTCTCGGGGAAAGTTTTTGATTTCCCAGCAGCTGCTGGGCAGTCCACTTGGTGCTGGCTGCTGTGGATGAACAGGAGAGGAGCATTCCTGTGTGTCAGATCTGGGTTTCCCCGAGACCAGGCAGTGTGTTGTTTGTCGTTGCTTCGGGAAGCACAGCTACTTAAGGACAGCACATTGCCACCGGGTGTCATCGCTTGCTGATTGTTGGGGTGAGTCTGACCTTTTGCCATTGTGTGTTACACTTGGCCATGAACGCGAGGCCTGCTTTGCTGCTGTTCTCTCCCGTGTGTGTGTGTGTGTGTGTGTGTGTGTGTGTGTGTGTCAGTGCTAGTTTACAGGGAATGTTTGTGTGTTGTTACACCATGGTTCCTGCATTCGGTTACCAGTTACTGGCTGCCAAGCGTCCTGCTTGTAATGTGGTGCATCAATTGAGGAGAATCCTGTACTGAGGTAACAGCGCACTCAGTTGACACACAGACCTGTAATGCTTGTATTGGTGCCAGCGGTGTGTATTCTAGTGGAAGTGTGGTGGAGGGGGGTGTTTGGAAGGAGAGCAGAGAAGTGTGTCAGTAGGCTAATCTGCTGCAGGAATCAGGAGGCTCAGTTGGTTCTGGGAGAAACTGCGCATCTTCCTGGCCGGCCAGCTCCATAAAACTCATTACAGCAGCCTTTCTACTGGCCCCACCCCTAAACCTGACTGGGACAGGAGACAATCTGTGTGACTCTCTCACTCAGACACACACATAGGCACTGTTGTGTGGAATATGTGGGTTTGAGGTTGTACGAGATTTAATTTTCTTTTCTAAAGAACACAGTGCTTGTGATTCATAATTGACAATAAAACTATGTAGATTTGGATCACAATTTGCCATCATGAGGATGTGTTTGCCCACTAGCAGAAATCACTAACAGGTGTATTTCACCCCTCTTTTGCACGTGTGTGTTCTGGAAGGGGCCGACCAGTGTCAGGGTACATCTGCTCCGCTGGAGTCCCCAACATCCTGCAATGGCAGCCAACAAGACCAAGAACCAGAGCTCTCTGGCCCTGCACAAGGTCATCATGGTGGGCAGTGGTGGGGTAGGCAAGTCGGCGCTTACCCTGCAGTTCATGTACGATGAGGTGAGAGATGCTGTATTTTGCGGTGCATCTTGGTGAGAGTGAAGTGCATTTAACATTGGACACCCAAAGTCTTATATTGGACTGATAAACAGTCTGGGAAAAAACAGCACAGTCTAACATAACAGAGCTGAGATACCTGGACAAGAAGAACATGACAATAACGGAAACTCATAAACACAAGATCACCTTAAGGCTTGTCACCTTACAGACATAACTGAGTCCAAAAGATTGCTGGTAACATGTTTTGTCTGTAACTCCTAACTCATCTTTAGGTCTGAAACGCAATCAGTAAAGCCCATCAATACAGGAACGCCACTGTTTATTTGTGGATTGAGTTTTTTGTAAACTTTGGGTACTAGTAAAAACACTAAGACTTGAATGTTTCATTAATTTCAAGCTACTTTAAAATTAAAACTAATTTGAGAGTACTGATGCCTGCGGGTAAAAAACACAGTCTTCACTGACTCCCATTCGGTGTCAGTGTTTGACTAATTTATCGTATAATCGTGTGAACTGTTTGTCAGTTTGGTACTGATCACCAACACTCAATTTAAGGAGGTCCCACACACCTCTGTTCTTCCATCAGTTTGGCACATAAACACAGGCGTGTTCCCTTAAATACAAACTGAATTTTTAGAAAATTTAAAGAAAATGAACTTAAATAAAATAGAAAATGTTTGTCAGGCAACATGGTGGCACAGCAGGTAGTACTGCCGCCTCACAGCTCCTGGCTTGTTTGGGTTGGGATCCACTTGTCTGTGTGGATTTCTGAAACTGTAAGAATGTTCTTCCCGTGTCTGTGTGGGTTTCCTCCCACAGTCCAAAGATGTGTGTCAGGATAACTGCTCACTGTAAACTGCCCGTAGTGTGTCATTGACTGTTTTTGTGACCACCCCCCAATAGACTAGCGTCCCATCCAGATTACAGTCCCCTAGCTTAGCACCCAGTTATTCTGGGATAAGCTCTGTACCACTGTGACCCTAATCAGGACCAGCAGTTCAGGGTATTGGATGAAAATTGTATCTTTGAAAATTTCTTACTCAAATGTTTGCAACATGAAGAGCCAGTGTACTAAAGTTATGTCGTGTGTTTGGTTTTTTTTAAATGAAATATTGGAATATTTTCTTTTCCTCAGTTCGTCGAGGATTATGAGCCCACCAAGGCAGACAGCTACCGGAAGAAAGTGGTTCTGGATGGAGAGGAGGTCCAGATCGACATCCTGGACACAGCGGGGCAGGAGGACTATGCAGCGATCAGGGACAACTACTTTCGCAGCGGAGAGGGCTTCCTGCTGGTGTTCTCCATCACCGAGCAGGAGTCTTTCACTGCCACAGCTGAGTTCAGGTAAGTCCAGCTGTCCAACACCAGCGAGCCTCTGAAGCCAAACCTGGGGGTCGCCAATTGGACTGGCGTGGGTACGGGACCCACGGTGAAGAATGCGTAGCAGTGCGTTCACTGAAGCTCCACCTTACTGGTGTGAACGCTCACACAAGCACTAGCTGGTGCTGGTTACTAAGCTGCTTTTACTGGTTGTTGTGAAGCTCCACCGAGTTGACTTGAACTGTGGGTGACCAGAGTGCTGCTGGAATGGTCTGTATCTTTAGTGTTGAAGGTTGTAGGTGCGTTGCACATTTGAAGGCCTTTTCCTCATCTCCCATTCGAAGGTCTGCTAAATGCTCATCTTTGAAGTTTCTCTTGACTGCTAGACCCCTTGACAGCTTTTGCTTTTGGGGATCAATGACAACAGTTTCTGAGACAACTGCATATTTTTACTGTAAAATTTGTTGCTGTGCCAGTTGTCATGAATTTAGTCTCCTTCAGATGTAACAGTAGTCCCTTTTTGATTGTTAAGATCCTCATGCTCTGCTGCTAGTCTGGTGTCGTTGACATATCCATCATATAACTGGTACTGGTAATAAATGTGGATGCACGTGGTGCATAGATGTGTACAACACACACAAGCTTCTCCCAGCTGTGTAAATGTGAACATGCTGGCAGGGAGCAGATCCTGCGGGTGAAGGCTGAGGAGGACAAGATCCCACTGCTGCTGGTTGGCAACAAGTCGGACCTGGAGGATCGCAGGCAGGTGACTGCCGACGAGGGCCGGGCAAAGGCGGAGGCCTGGGGAGTGCAGTACGTGGAGACCTCAGCCAAGACGAGAGCCAACGTCGACAAGGTGTGCCGCAGTGATGCTTTCGGTGGGATCTGATAGGTCTGCTTGTATAACACGTTTAACATGGTATCAGCGAGTACAAACAAGCAAAATATTAAATTTAAACTCGTGGGTAGTTCTACTACTGACATTGTTCTTACTTTCTAGGTATTTTTTGACCTTATGCGTGAGGTGCGAACAAAAAAGATGTCAGAAAACAAAGACAAAAATGGAAAGAAGGGCAAGAGTGGCAAGAAGAACTCATTTAAGCAGCGCTGCTGTTTACTGTAAAGGTAACGGACCTCAGTGCCACCCAGTCACCCTCTGGAGGAATTGACTTTGTGCTAAAAACATGCATTTATTCCTTTTTCCCTTCCATACAATGGGAGCAAATATAATAACATCAGTATGCTTCTTCAAAGTGAATTGAAGACTGGAATCGCGGGACTTGTTCTCCTCAACATTCACTTGCTAAACTGTCTCAAACACTAAAATTTACTGCAGTTGTGCATCTTCTGTGCATCGTCTGTCCACTTTTAAATTTGTTCCCAAGGTATGTTTGTCTTTGCAATCTAGGTTTATGCTTTTGTTGGATAGTGTTTAGATATTTTAAATGCAGTGCCTGAAATATCAGTTGTGAAAACTTTTGCACATTGATTCATTTTACAAAATTAACTGTTCTGGCATTTTGATATGAGTAAATGTGCCATTTGTCTCATGTACATCTGCATTTAATTTTTTTTTTTTTTGTATTCTTACGGTGGATGGAGAGCACCGTGTAAACGGCAAGTAAAAGTTTACCTGACACACTTGCCTTTGGACTGTGGGAGGAAACCAGAGCACATGGAGGAAATCCACATGAATAATGACTTGAACCCACAGCTGAACACAAAGCCTAGGAGCTGTTATACGATACGAATATTTAACATAAAAATGAAAAAAAACAAAACTATTGAATCGGTGTATATATATACTGAAAATAAATTATAAATAAAAATACTGTAGATAAAATTAATTTCCTTTTATGTTTGTTGTCTTCGTGTATTCTCGCTGTTGCATGCAGTGGACATCAGTCACCCTCGCTGGTCATTAAGCAAACATTTGGACCTTGTGTCATTCGTCGTCTCCTATGTATTCACACAGCTTGTAATTTTACAAATGCTGAACAAATGTTACGTTTCGGTCGCCAGTATCTGTTTTCACACTTTGACTATCAGAGCTGTGTGGAGCAGGACAGCATCACCAGCAGGTTCTGAAGAACAATAGCGTGGAAAACAACATTTTCCTTTTTTCGGAAATGATAGCTGCTCATTATCTTGCCGTTTCCCTGCCTGTGAAAACGTGTTTGTGAGGAACACTGACAATGTGATCATCACACTCCTGGCAAAGGGTCAGCTTTCGGGAGCTGTACTATTGTTGTTCCAAAGACTCTTATCTGTTAACTGGGCTGCTTATTTTAAAAAGCATCAAACTGTTGCCAAATAAATTGTTTTTCTTTGTAATCATTTTGTGTTTGTGACTGACAAACAGGAGCTTAACAGCATAAGGAGCTGTGAGATTTAGTCACTGCTTACAGTTTCTCTGAACCAGAACAGCCCAGTAGTACCTGATGGATTTGGTTCTGGCATTTGGAGAACCACTGTTGTAATTTCTGTTCAGAGTGATTCCCATTAAGCTGCTCTACTTTAACTTATTGGTCAGAAAGGAGCAGACAGACATCTCGCTGGTTCTGGATGTTGGGAGATGCACACTGGGTCCAGTTAACCCGAGGGTTGCAAGGTGCAGTGGGGAAACATCATAAGTGTATGAGAAGTTTTTATTATTCTCTCTGCGTTGGGTGGGTTTCCCCCCCACAGTCCAAAGATGTGCGTTAGGTGAACTGGTGCCTCCAAACTGCCCTACTGTAGCTATACGGGTGTGTGATTGCCCTGCGATGGACTCGTGTCCTAACTATGATGTATCCAGACACTCACTCTGTATCTGTGATAGGTTCTAGTCCCAGACAAGCAGTAACGGATAACAAATGTATGTACATGTTCCTGTACGGTAGTGCAAGTCCTTTTCTCTCTCCCTCGGGGGGTTTATCTGCTGCTACTGCCATCTTCCTCTGACTTGAAACTACTTTAGTACAGGTGAGGTGATTCACACCTGTATTTGCCGTCACTCGTTCTCAGCGATGTTGTTCTACATCGTGGCAGCCATCCTCACCGCAGCACAAAGCTACCAACATCGAAAACAGTTTATCTCAACGTTAAATATTAATTCCTAGAGTAACTGTGGGTACGAAGGTTTCACAACCCCTTTAAGAAGCGGATTATGAGCTTAAAAGTACCACCTTCCTGTAGGCACAGCTATCTTACTCCCGGTAACCATTTGAACTGGAGTCATTTTCACGCTGTGCCACCACTGTCTGCATCCCTGCAAACACCAGTACTGAAATAGCTGCATATTACTTGTATAGACTGCAATTTATAAATTATAAAAACAAATACTTATGTGCTTTGTGGGAATCTGCACGTCCACATCTCTCCGTCAAGCTTTCCATGCCACGAAGTTACTAAGAACGTACAAATTATACATGTAATTTAGAGACATCCGTGTAAGTTTTCTCACTGAGATTTATACTGCCTTAAGAACCTATGATGGTGCATCATGTTCGCCAAAAATGCTGCCATCGTGTCCTTCGTCGCACGGCAGTTTTACTGGGTGTCTCACGTGCTGACCTTTCACCCCGAGAATACGTCATGCGCTAAAATTCATTTGCACGGTTTGTTGAGGAAAAGAATCGTTTGTCTTTTTTTTTTTTTGCAAATGACAAAACTTACTTTTTTCACAACTTCCACCGTCTCCGTCGGCTTCACTATGAGCTTCTTCTTCCCCGTCACTGTGCAACAAATACTTCTCACGCACGAATTTTAATTTGATATTGTTACATAGACGCAACGAAATATCACAGTCAAAAATAGAAACGGAAATGACCGCACTTTATTGTGCATGCATAAAATAAATTCAATAATCCACTATTATNTTCTCACGCACGAATTTTAATTTGATATTGTTACATAGACGCAACGAAATATCACAGTCAAAAATAGAAACGCAAATGACCGCACTTTATTGTGCATGCATAAAATAAATTCAATAATCCACTATTATTTTATTTTATTTTATTTTATTTTATTTTATTTTTTGCATCAGGCGCGGGCGACTTGAGGTTTAAATGCTTTCGCGCACAGGGACGTAGTTTTTCTTACGTCATTTTCAGCGACGCAGAGACGAAGGACCGGTATTTTGCTGTTGTTGGTCTCAAAAGTGGTGGCGTCATTTTCCAGCGACTGAGTCGCAGATCGAGGAAGGACCCGCGGTAAATCGCTGCACGTTGACAGGTCTTTTTGTTCTGCGGTGCTCAGAACTGTAGCCCTCGAAAGGTCTGGTGTTCTTGTTCTCCTGCAGTTTTGGAGAGCACTGAAAGCTGATTTCGCGCAGAAAGCAGTTTGTTCCCGAACTGCCAGCGAGATGTCTGTCACGGAAATGTTCAGCAACATCCAGGTCTTCCTGTGTGCGGATCAGGACGTCAGAGAGGTAAAGAAGTGCAGTCAATCGGCTGATGTAAACAGCGAGCTCTGCTTTATAGCGCAACTTATTTGTACTTATAAAGGCCAATTATACGAATGGACGAAGATTAACTACGTTAATTCCGATTACAGTGGAGTTGTTAGGGGGGCGCGGAGCTATAAAATAAACTATAAAATAGTTGAGATCTATTTCAGATGGTGTTTCATTCTTTCTTTCTTGTCGCAGGACATTAGAAAAGTCGTTCAAACCCTGGAACAGACTGCCAGAGAGATCTTAACCGTGCTGCAGAGCGTCCATCAGCCAACGGGCTTCAAAGAGAGTAAATGCACTTTCACGAGCATTAGATCAATTCATGGTGAACAACAGTCTGAGGGAAAGGAAACACTGATGACCCTCAACATGGCACAGTGCACCTTTTTTTTCCCCAATAAACTCATAATCACAACATAGGTCTTTCCTTCCATCCCTCCAGTTCCAAACAAGTGCTTCAGGGCACGAGAGCTGTTCTGCACGGTGAGGAGTCAGATCGGAGACCTGAAGACCAAGTTCCCTATGGATCAGTACTACAGGTCAGCGTGTGGCTCTAGTTAGTCCGTCTTCTGCACTACAACCACCTTAAGACGTCTTGGATAAGCATTCGTTGCATGTTTTCGCCTTGGGTTTTGAACGCAGCACTGAAATTAAAACACAGTCTTTCCACAAACTCCTGTTCAGTGGTGACAGTTGGGCGGTCAACTGATACATATGTGCGTAACATTCTTCATTTTTGCGTTCCATGTGATCAACACTTAGGAACAACAGACAGGACCTTTAACTGTGGAAGTGTAATAAATTAACTTGGTCACAGACTCCTGTCTTGTTGGAGTGTATTTTATTGCCCCTTTTTGCTGGCAGTGTAAACACAGGTCTCATTCGCCCCACTACAGAGACCTTTTTACAGAATGTATAAGTGAAAAAGTGCAATCACTAATAAATAAATACTGGTGGAAATATTTTAAGGCCAGATATTAATGATACACATCATATCCCACCTTTGGTCCCTCTCACGTTCAGGTTCCATGAGCACTGGAGGTTCGTTCTGCAGCGCGTGACCTTCCTGGCAGCGTTTGTGGTCTACCTGGAGAGTGAAACCCTGGTGACCAGAGAGGAAGTGGCTGAGATACTCGGCAGTACGTATTACGGACCAAAGCTTTGCCTTGACTTGCTGCTACGATCAGGCGGCAGGAGAAGTCGGTTTGCTCTCCGAGAGCCGATCTGTGTTGCGCTTCTGACTGTCCTTCTGCCTGGCTTGCCCTCCAGTTGAAGTGGAGAGGGAGAAAGGGTTTCACCTGGATGTTGAAGATTACCTGGCTGGCGTGCTCATCATGGCCAGTGAACTGGTGAGATCAGCTTCCTTCCATTGCTTTTATTTTAGTCTCCCAATGTGTAGAGAATGTGACTCAGGACTGTCACCTGCTGCCAGGTTCTCACATATGTCTGTTGTGCAAATAGAGATGTGCAGATGCTCACACACTGTACCTCTGGCTTAGCTCTCACTCTCAAATATTTTGCTTGATGAATCGAGTGTCTTATTGTTCACTCGTCGAACGTTACACACACTGTCAAAAAGCGTGTTACCGTGTTTGTTTTCATATAAAACATTTTCACTTGTAGTCGTAAAAAAACTCGTAAAATGCAGACGGTCCCCACACACGATGTATGTTAATGTTTGAGTGACCAGACTCCTCTACGCAGAGACACAAAGACGCAGCTGCATCATGGGCGGCATTTTGTCGTAGTAGGAAAACATGAGCGAGTGAGTTTTCTCTGGATCCCCCCCACAGTCGAGGCTGGCGGTGAACAGCGTGACGGCAGGGGACTACAGTTGGCCCCTCCGCATCTCCACCTTCATCAACGAGCTGGACTCCGGCTTCCGGCTGCTCAACCTCAAGAACGATCCCCTGCGCAAGCGCTACGACGGCCTCAAGTACGACGTGAAGAAGATCGAGGAGGTCGTGTATGACCTGTCCATCCGGGGCCTGACCAAGGAGCCGGAGGCCGAGAGGGACAAGTAGCTCCAGGGCTGTGCGAGGGCGGAGCAACAAGATCGCCGCCCCCTTCCCCCCGGAGTGACGAGGGTGCGTGCAGGCAGGGACAGCGATGGTTCTGCCGGATCGGGAGCTGAGAGGAGGCCGACCACAGGCTCCTTTTCACTCCGCTGCTGAACTGCTCTCATTCGTAAAACTGATTACAGGCCAGCTTTTTTTTTGTTTTTTTTAAAAATTCTGGCCAAATATACAAAGCATCCATGTTCAACTGTTCAGAGGACGGACCTTTATCTTATACAGCTGCTGAAATGTTAGGAATTTTTATTTAGTTTTTGTTGGGGTTCACGTATCAACAGCTCAGCCTTGGTCCTCAGGGGCCTCAGATCGTGCTGGTTGTCATTCAACCTTCGCTGTTAAATTTTTTTTGATTTATAATTATGTAGATGGCAAGTCCTGCAAGGATTTCTGCGCGTCAGTAAGGATCTGGTTATAATCACATCGTTTCCATTGTAAGTATTACAGGAGCTATTTCCGAAGGCCACGGTGACTCTGCTCTACGCAGGACTCACCGAATGACCTTCGCTGTGTCCGGGGATCACGGACGGGGTGATCAGCAGTAAAAACATCAGAGGAAGCAACACGAGAAGAAACGTATTGAAATTTCATCGGTGCCAAATTCCACCAGGATCTTGTCTGCGTCACACGGAAGTTTCCAGAGTCTCTCGTAGCACCACGGCCCGCCCTGTGCGGAAAGTATTGATCGCACAGGAAACTGTGGCAGAAAATAAGAAAAATAATTCTCGGATTTCACGTTAGAGCACAAAGTTGGTGTCTTACCCTTTTGGTCAAGACTGGTCTTTTTTAATACGTTTATTTCCCGCGGTGCAGACGGGAGAGATTAGCACTTTTTTCTACGCCAGACTCATAAAAATCACCTTTGTCTGCATGCGGTATTGGGGTGTAAACACCATGCTCCTCCTCCGCTGGTTTCCCTGCAGTTTTTAATTTGTACTTTTCCTTTTTTACCTCATTAGACCTTCAGAGAAAAACTGCCTCTTACAAAAACACAGCGCGGCATCCAGTGCAGACGCAGAACCGCAACTTTTTAAACCTCGCCGACCTTTTCCGTTTGTTACTGCAGACGTCCTTTTCTCGTGGTTCGGTCTTGTTTGCTGTTCACATGCTGCCGTTTCTCTTCGCTGATGAGTGTTTTGCTGCTGCTTGTCAGTCTTCGCGGTTCTATGCAACACTGTATAGAAAACTGTTCAGATATGTTTGGCTTTTAATAGCAGATCATGGCTACTTTCTGAGTTCAGTGGATTTTTCAATTAAACTAAAATAATTTCTACGTGTTGCTCTATGTGTGAACCTGTGTCAAAGTCTCTCCTCCGCCCTTCTCCTGTGTAGTATTTTTTTAGCTGTTTTTCCAACGTCGGACCGTGACTGATTTATTCCGATTGTTTGGTTATTTTCAAGGAGAACTCATACTGTTGGAGTGAGTAGTAATAATAATAATAATAATAATAATAATAATGATGATTATTACTGAGAACAAGACATTAACACCACCGACTCAGCAAGAAATCAAGCGCTTTGTTCATTTAATGATGGATAGTGGTTTAAAAGCGGGAATTAATGGAATCGGGGGAAAAAAGGAAAGAAACGTGAAAGTGCAAACGTGTTACACGGCTACGCAGCGCCGTAAATGTCCAGAGCGTTTGGGGACGTGTCCTCGGCCCGGGGACAAAAGTCGCCGCTGTCGCTACTGTACCTGCCAAGAGCGGACGGAAGCGCTGAGCTCAGGATACGTGGATGTTATAACGTCACGCTAAGCAGGAGATGTTCTGCTGCGCTGCACCTCGCACAACCGAACACTCGTGCGCTTTTCCACAGACTGCACTCAAGCTCTCGTTTTCAAACTTAGTTTTTAATCCTGTTTGCCAAAGCAAACCTCACGTTTGTAGTTACAAAAAAAACTCTAGCAAGCTTCAGAAAAAGGAGGAAAGTGATTTACAGTACAAGCCTCAAGGTGAGAACAGAGTGGGAAACTCCTTTTTGATGCAAAAAGTGAATTTTCATCTCGCGTCGCTCTGTCCTCTCAATTCGGCCTGCCGTCCGGCTGGTCTGGGGGGGCGAAGGGAGCTGAGGTTCGGCAGAACTGCAGCGGTGTTCCTCAGGGCCCAGCTTCAGGACCGGTTGTGGGCTGTGCTCATCATGATGTTGGGCAGGGCGTTGCGCCTCTTCCTCCAGGGCCCCAGGTCACAGGAGTACCTCCTGATTTGGTGGAACCACTGCTGCGTGTGAGACCTGTCGGCGGCCCGGAGCACAAAGGCCTCGCGGGGGATGTCCAGGAGCTCGAACGTGTCGTCACAGTCGGGGTCAACCGACACCACGCAGTTTCCCAGTCGGATGGGCTCCCGGAAAACGGCAAACTTGCCGCCGCTCTTGTCCTTGATGAGCACCAGCGCTCCGTCACACACGGCTTCCGGGGGATCCGGCCCCAGGGGTCCTCCCTCGCGCGTCGTGTCTCCGGCCCGCTTGGTTCGCACCATCAGCAGGCTCTGCACGTTCTGGAACTTGAGGGCTTTGCTTCCCTTCTTGGTCCACTGGCCGTCCGCCGGCTGCGACAGCTGCAGGGGGCCCTCCATGACGAAGCGAGTGCTCTCCCGTGTCCAGCCCACAGCCTTCACGGACACCTCGCGCATCTCCACAGTGCCGACCTCGCGGGTCCTGCGGCCGTCCCGGCGGAAGGAGCGCAGGCACCAGGCGGCTCCCTCCTGCTTGGTCTTCGTGTTGATGCGCTGCAGGTGGGACTCGACGCGGCGCTTGGCCTCTCGCAGGCGCCCGCCGTCCGGGTGCCTGTCGGCTGTGGCTCTGCCGATGCGGTTCAGGAGCAGCGGGTACTTGGTGACCCTCTGCAGCGGCGCCATCAGGAAGGAACGCAGGTTCATCCTCCGCAAGGCCGTGTTGTCGTTCTGGGAGACGTCCAAGAAGATTCTGGAACAGAGGAACGCGAGACGTGGCGGCTGCGGCCGAACGAGACAGAAAAGAGTCGAACCGAACCGGAAAGCAGTTACGAGCAGATTTGACTTAGAAAGAGAATTTCTTACTTAAAATAAACGCACTGGCTGCTTGTGTTGTGGACATCTGAGGTGTGAACTTTCGCGTGTTTATTTCTGACCGCGTTTCACCACAGTGCTGATGATCAGCAAGACCAGGAGCAACACGGCTCATTTTCTGTCTTTTAAAACTAGCTCAATGTTGACATGGCTCAAAGTTAGTGAACACACTGAAATAAGTCTTTTTTGTCTATTAGAGCAACAACTGAAACTTTCACAGAGCCTGACTAGAGAGTTCATGAAGAAACGCCTGCGTTATTGAGCTTTTTTGATTTTTACTTAGTGGAGAGATTAGTTTGGACTTAGAAACAAATTGAATTATGAACAGGCTTCAGGTCCCAGTGGGGGCGCAACACTGAGGAGCCACTGAGCTCATCTCCTCGGTTCTACAAACCGGCATCCAGCCACCAGCAACGTCTTTCACAAACCTGGTGAAAAGGGCCGTCTGCTCGTTTTCTTTATTCCACAGACAGGTGGGACAGAAAACCAGGCCTCGCTTTCCGGGAAATGGTGGCTAGAGCAGCCGTAAGAAGCCCTAGCAGATGCCTGAAGAGATCTCCGAGCTCATCTCGCGGCCCCCGTACCTCAGCAGCTCCTTCTCCTTCTCCAGCGTGTTGAGCAAGTTGACAGAGGTGGACTGCTGCAGGCAGTAGGTCTGGAAGGCTGGCAACATGTCGACAAACTCGAGGAAGATCTCGCCAATGCACACCGTCAGCAGGTCTTCATCGCCCTGGGTGAGAGACAACCAACACAGGCCTGTTGTTGCAGATGTGCCGGACTTCCGTCGCCACGCTGTCGAGGTGTGCCAATTATAAAGGGCAGCGGGGAGCTGAGAGGTGTCCAGCGTGAGGCACGCAGGTGTCTTCAGAGGAGAACCCACAGGAGCACCTGCCTCACCTGGTCAAAGGCCCGGTCCACGGCATCCTGCAGGCGCTCTGTGAACTTCTCGTTGACGTCGATGAGCTCCTGTACGTTGCCGAAGATCACGGCCAGCTGCTCGGTGGTGAGCAGGCCGGCGTCGCGCATGGGGCAGTAGAACTCCTCCTTGATGATGCGCAGGTCCTCACCGTAGCTCACCTCGGTGTTGAGGAACTCCAGGACGGCCTCCTTGCGCTCCTTGCGCAGTTTCACGCAGCGGTCGCACAGGCCGTCGGCCAGAGCCGGGTCGTGCTGCCCGCAGTCCGGGTAGGGCAGCTGGGCCTCCCAGGCTTTGAGGGAGGGTCCGGAAGACCCCCAGTGCCGGGTCAAGCCGGAGCCGATGCCGCTGTCCACCCGCTCCACCTCGGAAGGGGCGGGGTGGTGCCAGCGGGGCCCCTCGTCGTCGTCCCGCTCGTCGCCGAGCCCCACCACCCCGCTGTCGGCGCTCAGGCTGCTCACGTTGCTCCAGCGATGCTGCCCCCCCTTGGCCACGTCCTCAGGTCCCACGTTGGTCTCCGAGCAGCTCTTGGCAGCCGAAGCCACTGTGGAGGAAGGGCGGTGGTTAGGAGGCCGGACAAGAAAAGATCCCTCTACAGGCCGAGGCCGTCGGCACGTTCGAGGACGCACTTTGAGGAACGCCCAACGCGGAGGCAGTGGGTCACAGCACAGGGAAGAAGGCGCAACTAACAGACATACAAACAGGTCGTGGGTTTAGTCTGATCCTGACGACGAGAATATTCCAAATTTGAGCAAAACAGCATCGGTACAACATGGGTCCATCCCTGCATTTCGCTGGTCAGGGTCACTGTGGTCTGGAGCCTATGCTGGAACCACTGGGTGTAGAGCTATAATTCCAGGCGGTGGTCTCACCCTCACACACACACACACACGCACACCAGAGTGGGAAGGGATGAATCCACAGGGGGAAACAATATATAAATTCCCTGCTTACAGGTAAAGTTCCTGGTTTTTTTAAATCCAGTTTAATCTCCCGCTGCTCCAGAGTAGAATAATCCCTCCGCTGTGTCATTTTAACGTGTTATTAAATGCACCAAATGTATGTTTGTTCTCAGCGGCGCCCCCTACAGCAGCACAGAGACACACACGGGCCGCTTTCCAGGGCAAACCGAGCCGCCGACCCACCTGTGCTCCTGTCCCTGTGCTGAGCCTGCAGGCCGGCGGCCGCCGCCATCTTGAGCTCCAGCTGTTTGCGACGGGCGCCGTCGGTGGGCATCGGGTCACTGAAGTGGGGGCGGAGGCGGCACGAGCGCTGCACCCTCACCGAGCCGCCCCCCTCGCGGGCCGTGTCCAGGCTGGACCGCCGGCAGCCCAGGCGAGAGAGCTGCCAGGAGGAGGACACACCTGTCACTTCTGTCCATCTCTGACAGTGACAGTCACACGGGGGGTGACAGCAAGGACACGTGAACAGTCCTCACCGGTTAAAAAGTACAGAAGGACGACGGCATCTCGGCGAATTAAGGAGCTAAAATGAACGTCAGCTGGCCCTTCCGCGAAGCCCGACATTTAAAGATGTTCATTAAAACACAACAGGCGTCTTTAGTACAAGCAAAACACCCCACTTTAACACACCGTTTATACGAAAAGTGGTAAAATAACGACACCGACCTGAAATAAATCACAGCACAACTGTTTTCCCTCATGGGGCCTCATCTCTAGCTGAATATTAGAAGATCATTAATCACAGCCAGTTTTTTAAATGCAAATGAGTAGGGTGACCCTACAGGAGGCGAAAACACCATTTCTGAAGTCTGGTTTTTCATAAATATGTCCTTTGGGTACAAACTGTTACCCCCCGTGTTTATAACAAGCAGGATCCCAAGTCAGATCTTTCACGCAGTGTGTGTGTGTGTGTGTGTGTGTGTGTGTGTGATGGCAGGGCACACGCTGCCAGGAAGAGGGGGCATCTTACGCAGGTTGAGGGTGCGCGTCCCCCGCGAGGCTCATCCTGCATCTCCGTGCCGCCGGCCAAAGTCGCTATGGAAACGGCAGCAGCCCGGCAGCTCGGCTGGGGGGCGGCGATGTCGGCGTCGTCCTCCCGCTCGAGCGACAGCATGACGGAGGCCTCGGCAGCAGCTTCTGCAGCGCAGCTGGTGGTGTGGAACCGGGGGGGGGGATGAATTATCATTCCTATTATCATTCCTGGCACCTTCTAACCACCCCCCCCCCTCCCCACTGGACACACGCGACACGGTTCGCTTGCTGGAAGCACGCAGCCCCCCCTGCGGCGGAGAACCTTGCGCACAGAGAGCTGCTCTACAGGGACGTCACACGGCTGTTCGCCGCTTATTACGTCGACGATGGGCTCCGCACTCGTCTCCACGTCGATTTTGTTCACGCTCACGTTTACTTTCGCGCCGCCGCGCGGCTTGTCGTGAGGGTTTTATACCGACGAAACATTAACCGAATTAATGGAAACCCAAATGGACGCCGGCTGACAGTTTCAGACGTCAATACAGCCCAAGCAGACGTGACGTGCTACAGAAATTCAGTTTACGTGGGACAATCCTAAATTTATATTTATTACACACCTTGTTCTCCGTGGAGACTTTCAACGTGAGCTCGAAGACGAAGCTACTTACACACATTTACACCACAGGGTAGTTTTTACTGCGTCAAGTCAGGGCAAAAATCCCAACCAAAGGTACAGGAGGTGGGATTTGAACGTTGAACCTTTCAGGCCAGGAGAGCAGCTCTAACCACAGCGGCATCTAGAGTTTTGCTTTGCACAGCAGCAAAGAATTTGGAGCCTGAGGACCAGAATGCTGACAAGAAACCCTGTGAATTCATTACTGCTACTGACCATCAGTCCCGACGATCCGGATGAAGACCAGCGGAACCTGTAGTGCTGGGCTGAGCGCAGGAGGAGGACCCCCCCACCCCCACCCGAGCAGCAGCTCACCTCTTCTTGATGAGGTCCAGAGCGGAGCCGATGAACCCGTCCCTGATCCTGGAGATCTTGGCACCGTAGCTGGAGAGGTCTGTGCCGTCCAGCAGGAGAGACGGGCAGCAGCCGGACGACGGCTGGCAGCTCTGGCGCCGCCACGGGACACCGTGGCCACTCGCGTCTGAGTCTGCGCTCTCGCTGGGGTCCTCGGGCGCCCCTTCCTGGCCTGTTGCCTGGGGCTGCAGAAGGGACCTGGGGGCGGGGCTCATGCACACGGGGGCGGTGCCACCGTCTGCCCCTCCCTCTTCCAACACACGCTCCTCTTTTAACCTGGGAGATGTGTCCTTAGCCCACTGTGTCTCCTCGGTGTCACTGGACCCCACGTGCTGGGCTGTGTCCCCCGGTTTGGTCACCTCGGCATTCCCGTCCCCATTTTCCCCCCTGTCCCGCCAGCCTGTTCCCCGCTGGCCCTCCTTCTGCTTCATCCTCTTGAACTCCTCGAAGGTTGGGATGTAGAGACGGCCTGCGGGGGGCCTCCTGCGCTCAAGCCTGCAGTCCCACTGCAGCCCCCCGGGGCTTTCGGCCGGGGGCGGCGCCAGGTTGGGCGAACTCCTCTGGCGCCGGAGCTGCAGCCTCCTCATCACCTCCTGCTTGATCTCCTCGGGGTTCCTGATGCGCCGTAAGGAAAGGAGCCTCGGGCCGCAGGCCAAGCAGCAGCCGGCAGGACAGGTGTGGGTGGTTTCCGTGCCGCGTGGCCCCCGCGCGGTCACAGCGCTGGCCACGGTGCCCTGCGGCTTCAGAGGCCTGTTTGGCTCCGTCACCCGGGCGCTTTGGCTGCGGAGCTTCTCCCTCACATCCCTCCTGGTGCCTCCGTTCGCCGTCCTCTCGTCCCCCATGGGGAACAGCCACTGAGGCAGCGGAGGCAGGTCCCTCCTCAGCGGCGCACGCAGCCGGTTCAGGGCCTCCGATGAGCCGGCGCAGCGGAACAAGAGCTCGCTGTCCGCACTCCTGCAGGTGGCGCCCAACGTGTAGACGCCTGCATCAGGAGCGGCAGACGAGTGCAGGTTCTCCATGCTGCGGAAGAGCCGGGAGCCGGCGCCGCTCACGCAGGCGCAGTGGCCACAACTCTCGCCCCATCCTGGCTGGGCGTCGCTCCTCGAACCGCTGGCGCAGCCGGGAAGGACGAGCTCGGTCAGGCACGGCTCCGGGTGGACGGCGCCCCCGGCAGGAGAGGCTGCCGCTGAGTAGCCGCAGGACGCGCCTCTCACATCGGGCATCGGGGCGGCCAAAGCGCCGGGCTGCATCCTTCAGAAGGAGTCCGCTGGACCCCAGTCCTGTAGCACAAGGACAGGACCAGGTGGGACACCAGCAGGAGGGAACCCTTCCCACGGACGTCCCTCGTCCGCTCACCGGAGCTCGACGTGGTAACAGAGAAGAACCCTTTCATTTGGCTGCTGCTTTTCTCCACACTGACTTACAGCCATTTACCCACCTATACGGGGTTTCACGCTGTTAGCTGAGGGTTGGCACCCTACTGAACCGGCGTCCAGAGGCAGCAGAGGGCAGGGCAGGGGACAGTGCCCCCCGGGCGGTTTATATAACGTTTGCCACCATTTAACATTTAATAAAGCGAACGGCTGTGAAGGACATGGGGCCGTAACCCAGTTCGGTGGCACAGCAGCTTCACCTCCGCCTGACGTGTGCAGGCGCCTCGTGGTCCCGCTGCCGTAATGACATTGGCTCTCGAAATAGGTTACGACGGCGAAGGGAAACGTGGTTATTGCCGGCAGATTCGGGAAAATTACACAGGGCCGGTGTAATTGAGGCCCGAGACGGCGAGGAGCACAAGGGACGGAGCTCCTGCGCGGCAACGACATGAGCAACGTCCAGCCGGCCGGCAGCGTGAGGAAATGTTACCTGAGCCAGTTATTTACCTGAAGAAAACGTCGCCGAAAAGCGAACGCAAACGCAGCCGGCGGCACAGAGGATCACATCAGCACGGGAATCCGCCTGGGGGGCCGATTCATCGCAGCCGGCTCGCGTCATTTACCCACGATGCACCTGAATGCGGCTGCTTGACGGTCCCGGCAGAACTGCTGACGTGGGGATAAACGCCGCCTTAAACCGCTTTGCGATGTTGGATCCAGCAAAGCGCGCCTGTGTGTGTGTGTGTGTGTGTGTGTGTGTGTGTGTGTGTGTGTGTTGCTTAATTAGCCTGGATCCCCTGCAGACACTGCTAGACAAGCTCTGCTGGCCTCTAATGGCTTCGATCCCAGAGCCAGCAGGCCGTTCTCCTGTGACACGGCGGAGTGCCGGCGGGGGGTCTTTCATATCGAACCTCACTGCTCTAAATCTCCCCGACCGCTGCTCTGGAACAAATAAGTGAGCTGGAGGGGTGACGGCCGTCCGAGGCGTTTAAATCAAATAGCGGAGATGTGTTCACTAAAGCGCTCATTTACCCGTTTATGTTATATAAAGAGATCATTTCAATAACGGCCCATGAGCATCTCACTCACCCCATTTTAAGCGGTTCTTAGTGCCTCTGGTGTGGATTCGCTTCATCGGGGGCCTCCAACAGGCCCATCGTGGCGTCGAGAAGCCGGGTCACCTGGCCGGGAAGAGGGACGAGATGAAAATCAACAGAAGACCTGCTGCGGTTTGCGCTCCGTTACCCAGGAGCCTCTCTGCTCATTTGCCCACACAGGGAGACCAGCGACCGACAGGCGGGCAGCTCAGAAATCGGTCGGCTGCCGTAATATGTCCGTTATCAATAGCTGCTTGTCCAGGTGGCCCAGAGTCGACGTGGTCGGCGTGGGGGGGTCCCGGGTGAGGACCACCTTCAGAGGAACCAGCACGGGAAGGAACGCTCTTACGGTGACCAATTAACCTGAGACACACGACTTTGGACTGTGGGAGGAAACCCACAGAGATACGAGAAGAGCGTGAAGGCCGACTGGAGCCCACATCCAACCCCGCACCCCAGGAGCTGCCGGCTAACCTCACCTTTCTGAGATTAACGTTCCTTTTTCAACTCGGGCAACAGGGGGTGCTGCGGTTTGAGACCGTTTTGTGTTAAAGGACACGGTACCTCGTCCCCCCGCCCCCCCTTCTATTTACTACACATGACCCTCCCACCGCGCAGTGATTGACCACAGCGCCCAAAACTATTTTTACTGCAGGTACCGATGGCCTCGTAACAGGTGCAGGGATTCGAGCCCAGAACCTTCCTATCGCTAGGTGGTGGGGTCTAATCCCTACACCACCTGCTGTCTGTTTTTAACAGTTTCTTCATATGACAGCAGAGCTGCTCAAATAGTTTGCTCTTGTTTCCAGGAATCTCCAGCACTGCCCCTGGGGGGTCCTACACCGCAACCGCGTTTTACTGCGGCGGGTCTGGACCCGGGCGTCTGTAAGCAGAGGCCCCCGGAAGAGCGGAACCAGAGCCGACATTTCGAACTGAGGTCAGAACCCAGACAAATCGAGCGGCTCTGCACCTCCTCACGTCCCCCGTGGGACGTAACCTGATTGTAAGATAATGTCGGCGTCCCGACCCGGGAGGAAGTGATGCTTCCCGCTTCCCGCCGGATCCCAGAAGAGTCCTGTAATTAGGTAGGCAAATGAGGAGCGACACCGCAGAGGACGGTGGGCAGGCGTGGGGGGCCGTGGGGGGCCGTGCTGGCCGGGCGGCACTTGTTCCTCTTCAGAAAAGACAGATATACGGGTTAATCCTGCACCGGCAAACCTGTCAGATTAATTACCTAGTTTATGTCCAGAAAAATACACACAGAAAAGAATTTTCCAGAACAGAAATAATTCCCCAGGACAGAGTATCAATGGCCGGGAGCAGGTGATGCCCAACAGGGTTGCGAATGTCGACCGATCGTCGGCGTTCCGCCCGGGCCGGACCTGCACCGTCGGCCCCCGGCGGAGGACAGCGGGGGTGGGGGGGGTCCTTCGGGTGGCGCCGGGGAACAAAGGGAGGCCAGCGGGAGGCACTCCACCCCCGACCTCCCGGGCCTCTCCTGACCAGGGAACCTCTTCAAACGCTGCGATGACTGTGCCGCCATCGGGACAATAAAAATCACAACGTGTCCCACAGGAAACAGTCACCGCAACCAGGTGACCTGGTTTGTGTGTGTGTGTGTGTGTGTGTGTGTGTGTGTGTGTGTGTGAATTTGGGAGGTTGTTCCTGATGAAAGAGGAGGAGAGGAGCCATTGATCAGCTGTCACCCCCGTTTAGAGCTGAGGAAACGACTGGCTGCTGCTCATAAACCCTAGAGGACGGTGATGGATGACAGCTGACCCCCTCCTCCTGCCCCCCTCCCCCAGAGCGAGAAAGGAAAGGCAGCGGCCATTGTCCTCCCTCCTCCGCCGTGCGGACGACAGGGGCCCGTCTCGGGGCCACGTGTTTCACTTACGGGCCGGAGGTACCACACGGACCTCGCTGGTGAAGCCCCCCTCCCCCCTGCCCGTGTGCCACCTTTGCAGTGAGGATCATGGGAAAAGAGGGGCTGTAAAAGACCCCGTCCTGCACGTGAGTGACAGCACACGACCTCTTTTTTTAAATCTTCAGGGAAACTCAAACTTCCACAGAACGGTTCTGCGCACATCACCGCGGTTCACCCCCCCCCCCCCNTTTTTAAATCTTCAGGGAAACTCAAACTTCCACAGAACGGTTCTGCGCACATCACCGCGGTCCCCCCCCCCCCCCCCAATCGAGGTACTTACCCCCCACTGACAGTAAAAATTACCCAACTGCAGACACGGGTAAATCGTTCGGTAGCTCAGTGTCGGAAAAAATATCATTGTGAGCTGCCTTGTAGAAAAGTGGGAGAATAATGATAATTTATCATATCCACGAGTTACAGATGGACAAGATTAGCTGTTGACGCAGATCCAGGTGACCCCCTGCAGTGTCGCCCGACCATACTTCCCCTGCCTGTGTGTGTGTCTGTGTGTCAGACCTGTTTCTTCACACCAACTTGCATCTCTATCCTCCTCAAGCTCTAAGTCGCTTTCCTTTCCACCAGCAGCCAAGTAAACTAATACTTCAAAACCCTACAAGTGCAGGTTCTGTTCAGAAGCTTTTTACAGCCATTTGTACCATGTTTTACCGCGCCGTATGACCCAGTGTCATCCGCAGTGTGGCGGATTGGGTGTTTGTCCTATTCAGAACCGCTGTGCTGGTCCTGGTGTAAAAACACGGTAACTGCACGTCCCGCGGTCCACAGCCGCCCACTCAGCTTACCTGCCCCCCCCCCGAAGACGTCCACTTTCCCTGTAGTTCTCCTGAAAACACCCATCACGCATCTCCTCACACGTCTCATTTATTACCTCCCAGTATGAATCCATCCCCACAACTTCCCTTTCGAGGGGAAAAACAACATCTGAAATCTTTAAAAACTATATTTGCACAATGTACGTAACAGACAGCCGTGCTGTTGTCGGGAAAAACTCCCGCAACGTCCCGCTTATGCGTGAGACTGAAGAAAAGCCGAACTGTAACTATGGCGATGGACAACAGAAGGTCCCGGTTGCCATGTGCTCACCTTTGTCGTCGCTACGGAGCAGCTGACATCTTCTAGAAGGTCCTGCTCCTCACGGCCATTCAGCCCGCGCTCCTGAATCCCCGCATGAGAGGCAGTGTCTCCCGCGGCTCGGCTGCGTGTGTGTGTGTGTGTGTGTGTGTGTGTTCTGTGTGCGCAGTCCAGCCCTCTCTGGCTATTGTTACAGGAGGCAGCCTCACTGAGCATGTCCCTCCGTCGGCATGGAGACCGGGGGAAGCGGGACTCTCCCCACCTGCGTCGCTCCACACGGCGCGAGCTGCNTATCACCTGTTTGAAATATTGATAAATCAGCTAATGTTTGGATGGTCATTTGTGAAATTGTCCTCCCCCCCCCCCCCCCCCCCGACCGGCTGACACCTCCCAAAATTCGGCCTGTTGGAAGAGAGGCGCACGTGACTTTTCACGTTTTCACAACATCAGCGGAGCAGTTCGGACGAGTCTGCGCGTGGAAACGTCCACGTTCCTAAAATGCCCCCCTAGAGCGACCGACTGGCGTCCCCACCTCACCCTCTGTGCCCCCGCCTGGCAGCCGAGTTCCCCCGCAACACCTTCACTGCGGGATCTATGAGCTGCGGTTCACTGCTGACGCCGCAGCCGTCCATCAGGGGGGTCCATTCCGTCGCGAGCTGTAAATTCCGCTTTTAATGCACTTCAGCGGGAACCGGAACGACGGGATACAAACTGCTGCTGCCGCCTTATAAAATCCACACAGGAGAAGCAGCCGCCAGTTACCTGTGGGTCGGTCAGGTGGGGCACAAGCAGCATCATCAGCGCTGACGTTGACACGTGTCACAGGTGGCGGGGACCGCGTGGCCGGTCACCCCCCATTAACATTCACGAGGCCCCGCGCGCCTTAATAACCAATCACACAGCGATGAGTAAATCGGCCGAGAATGAGAACCTGTAGACCAGTCAGTCACGTGTAGTGTGTGTGTCTGAGTGTCTGTGTGTGTGTGTGTGTGTGTGTGTGTGTCAGTGTGTGTCTGAGTGTCTGTGTGTGTGTGTGTGTGTGTCTGAGTGTCTGTGTGTGTGTGTGTGTGTGTCAGTGTGTGTCTGAGTGTGTGTGTGTGTGTGTGTGTGTGTGTGTGTGTGTGTGTGTGTGTGTGTGTGTGTGTGTGAGTGG
>UFQX01000518.1:528982-544353 GCA_900497675.1 Arapaima gigas
TGTGTGTGTGTGTGTGTGTGTGTGTGTGTGTGTGTGTGTGTGTGTGTGTGTGTGTGTGTGTGTGTGTGTGTGTGTGTGTGTGTGTGTGTGTGTGTGTGTGTGTGTGTGTGTGTGTGTGTGTGTGTGTGTGTGTGTGTGTGTGTGTCAGTGTGAGTGTGTGTCTGAGTATGTGTGTCTGAGTGTGTGTCTGTGTGTGAGTGTGTGTCTGAGTGTGTGTGTGTGTCTGAGTGTGTGTCTGTGTGTGAGTGTGTGTGTGTGTGTGTCAGTGTGAGTGTGTGTGTGTGTGTGTCTGAGTGTGTGTGTGTGTGCGTGCATGCGCACGCACATGGGGGAATTAAACCGTCACACACCTTGCACTTGTGAAGTGTTGAGTCTGAATATTTTCAGAGGTGTAAAAATTACCTGCGGAGCAAATTCATCTGCTTTTTCTGTTTTTGTCCTCAAATTACACCGTTTTCAGACTGTATCACAGTACCTCTGAATGCAGCTTTTTCTTCTAAATTTATCTTTGACAAACTACTTTCAAAGACACTATATAAAATAAAGTTGAGCTATTATTATTATTATTATTATTAGGAACTAATTCTACTACATTTGAGTTACACGTGAACTCGGAGCCCAACACGGGATTCGAAAATCCAGCTCATTCCCCACAAGAGGAATCGCGTCGCACATTTTTTGCCTCAGTATTTAAGACACCTGAAATGTCCGATTTGTCACGTTACCCGGAACACGGTAAACATCTGTTTCACCCTGACACCCCGGACGGCCCCCACACGCTCAGCCGACCGCTGAGGTAGAGCAATAAATTAATAATGTTCTAAATAGAGAAAATAACCAACACGCGTGACAGTTACTATGGGGGGACGTGAGCGTCACTGAGCCGGAAGGACACAGAGGCAGAAAGGAGATCAAACAAAGCAAACACACACAGGTATCACGGTCCGTTGGTAAATACTTCTCCTCCGAATGAGAATAATAAAAACAGGCCCACTCCTGCAGGTGCATAAGCCTTATTAAAATACGGACAGTTTTTCGCATTATGAAATGTTAATATGTCTCCTGCACTTAAAGCCCTTCTTCTGGCCGGGTGGAAAGATGACGTCGGCGCCGCACAGCTGATTTATTTCAAAACAAAAGGACCGTAGGCGGAGAGGGAGAGAAAGCTTTCATCCCGTGCCGCTCGCTCGCTCGCTCGGAACAATGACCGCGTCATTTATGCAAATGAGATGCTCCTCCTTCTGAAGCGGGCCCAGAGGCGGCTGGTCGGAAGAGGGGTCCGGGTGAGGACGGAGTGTGTCTGCCGGTTCTGCCGCAGACCAGGCAAAGGTGTGTGTGGTTTCACCCCCTGTGGGGTGTAATAAAGTGCTGTGAGGCGGTTGAGGGCTGCGCTGCTTCTGCGCGGCAACAGCTGTGAGGTGTGTTTCACCCAGGGGGGGAGAGTGATGCCCCCCCCCCCCCGCCGTCACGCGATGCAGGAGAGAATGGAAACGGAGACCTGCGGCCANGGGGGGAAAAGGGTGCCCCCCCCCCCCCCCGCCGTCACACGATGCAGGAGAGAATGGAAACGGAGACCTGCGGCCATGACTTAATTCTGCTGTCTGTAGTCGGCGTGGAGTAGAAGAAGCTTTCGTTGCTGCTGCTATTATTATTACAGTTGTTACTGTCGTCACCCTGCGATGGACGAGGGGTTCTTCCACAGCCCAGGGATTCCACCGGGACCACGATGATGGAGTGATGCCTGGATGGATTATTATGACTATTATTATGTCCAAAGCGGGGTTATGTTGGTCCAACAGATGTCCTGCAACCATCGGGCCTGAGACTGAGCCCCTCCTGGAAAAGATGCTGCTTGGCAGCACGAAAAATCTTCTAACATCTCAGGCAAAATGGCTGTGGGCAAAAAAAGAACCTAATAAATGAATAAACTGATGAATAACCTAATAAATGTGTGAAAGGAGCAATGAACCGGGGGGGGGGGTGGTTAATTCGGGGTTTTGCTTGTGAAGGTCATTCAGGAGTGGCGCCCCCCCCCCCAAACACACACAGACACACCACACAGACCACCTGCTGTCTTCTGTCCTTCGTCATCCGTCTCTTCACAAAGTGGGGAGGTGCTGCAGGGGGGCCTGTGGGGTGGTGTTTGGGGATCTGGACAACATCACACCTGTCCTGCTTCTGTAACAGCTGCATCCACCTCCATCTCCACCACCATCCAGCAGCAATTGGTGCTTCTCCCAGACACAGTGGGGGGGGGCCATTTATATTCCAACTGCGCACAGGAGCAGGATGACAGCCACAAAACGCGCCGACACAAAACATGGCCCAGTGTGAATGACCCTGGAGGTCATGGAGGGGATGTATAACAGCTCTAGTCTGGGTTTGTGTCACAATAAGAAGAATAGAAGCTGCTTCATGTTTTGGAGAAGAAAATAAGGTCACATTCTGACTATGAAGGACAACATCATATGAGCTGATATCCCGCTGCTTGAGAAGAAGGAGCTCAGTGCAGGAACTGATGTCTGTAGAGGGCTGTGTATGTGTGTGTGTGTGTGTGTGTGTGAGAAAGCAGCAGATGGGTCCTGCACCTGTACTGTGAGCAGGAGATATGAGGAGACCCTGAGGTCCTGAGAAGGGAGGGACTGGAAGAGGACAGAAACACACAGCTGCCAGTGTGTGTGAGGACCATTAAAGCCACACGTTACACCTAAAACTCTTCTTCTGCAGTCAGGAACCACATCCCACCCGTAATTCCCTCCCATTTCCCCGCAAACTCACGTCTTGTGTAGTTTTGTTTTGCTTCTACAGCCTTTCCAACCTTTCAGTGTCAGCGGAACTCGTGTCTATATTGCAGGTAATGAAACGTTTGACTAGTATGTACTTAAGTACAGGACTTCTTCACTTTTTACTCGCACTGCATATTTTCTATCGTATTCCTTTTAAAAACTTTTGTTCTGTGTGGTTTATATGAAACGTTTGAATCGTGTGGTTTAAGAACACGCCTGCCCGTACTACAGAACAACCGAAACACAGGACGTATTATGAGTGAAATGACAGGTAGAAGCTTGCTGGAAGGGGGGGGGGGGCATGAAATTCAGAAGATAAAAACCACCTTCCCATCAGACACCACAGTAAGCCAGTGTGACCTCTGTCTGCCTTCAAGTGTCCCTGAGACAAGAAGAGGACCCCGTCCTCAGGACAGAGGGAGCTCCTTTCATTCCTTGCATATTCAGAAATACTCATGGCCACTTTATTAGGTACACCTCTCAAGTAGTGGGTGGGACCAAAAAATATAGAGAATAAAATAAATACAGTTAAAACCAGTTATTTTTAGGAATACTGGCCATGTGTCAGTGCCGGCAGCAGGTGACTCTGTGCCAAAGGACAGGGACTCGACCTTGAAAGGTTCCAAACTCTCCAAAGGGGAGTCAGGTTGCAGACCCCCTCAGGTCAGGAGGTTAACTGGTTGAGTAAAAGAAGCAATAAAAATGGTTCAGTTTGGCACAAATGATAAGATTATAATTGAATAAACTTTAGAAATGTAACCTTACATGGGAACTAAAAACAGTGCAGCAGCCCCAATGACTTAACGTCTTCAGTGTCCTTCAGGAACCCTGGAGGAAGTGAGCACAATGAAGGTCTTCTGAGGTCACCACGGTTCCACCGTACAGGTACCTGAGACCGTCAGCGTCGCAGCAGACGGGGGGGGCAGCAGCTCCTCGCCAGCTTCTCCCCATCAACAACCTTGCGTCAGTCACAGGGGTCTTGATCCTGGGGGCAGGAGGCTGTGGCCCCAAAGTCAGTTGAAGAACAACTGAAGTATGGACTTAGTCTGACTCAAATTTGGCTTTTCAACACTCTCTGGTCCACAGTCTATTTGGGTAGCAGGAGATTCCCCCCAGTTCTCCTCACACACATCTTTGGACTGTGGGAGGAACCAAGAGCTCCACGCAAACATGTCAGAACACATAAACCCCCCACAGACTGAAATGAGATCAAACCCGCAGCCTCCCTGATGATGTAAAATACATTTATAATCCGATATCGAAGGTGGCTGGTTATAAATAAAACAAAACACTTCTACAAAGTGCAACTTGAGCCTCATTTGCAGAAGCGACGTGGCACAACGGGCTCCGTCTCCATCCAGGTAGTGAAAAAACAGGATCGAGCAGCACTGAGGCCTCCTGGTGATCAGGACCTGCAGCCAGTCTGTTACCTCCCTGCAGGAGAAGCTGAGCACCTTACTGACCCCCCACCTTCCTTCTTGATCTCATCTCCTTCATCAACACCACCCTTTAAATTTTGCATGAGAACAAGGGCTTCAGACTCGTGACGACGAAGCGGCGTTTGCACCGAACTCACATTTAAAACTCCCTTTTTTAAAGTACATCAGTGCACAAAAAATGATTTGTGCTTCTTTACAAAGTTCAGTTTTTATATAAATGTGCGATATTTTGAACGGAAAAACAATGACTAAGTGACAGCAGAGCTTCCTGCACTGTTCTCCACGCACACAGGTGTAGAACCAGGGAGGAGAAGGTGAATAATGAATGAAGGACACGATGAGACCGGGAGCAGCAGCTCAGGTTCTTTATTTTTGTCTCCCGAAAACAATCCAATTTACCTCTGTTTAAAATCACAGTCAGCAAAACAACCATTTGTGCGGTTGGTTGCTTTTTAACTCATATATTGAACATGCAGCCCCCCCCCCCACACACACACGGGGAGGGTAACGTTCATTGCCGTCACTTGACATGACATCTGTAGCTGTACAGCTTGACCTGTGTTGTCCAGCAATTAGTCTGACTGCCAATAAGAATTAAACCTTAAACAAGTGGTTGAACAACTTATTACACAGCATTTGGTCCATTTTAAGGGCTCAGTCATGTAATGAGAAACTTTTAAAAAAAGATCTCACCTGTACAAAACGCCAAATGCTGTGATTCACTCATTAAAATGTTTAGTACAAACTTATTTCATTAATCTCGGCAACAATTTCAGTGATACTTTAAATATAAATCAATATCTTTTCACCTTGAATGAGTACAAAATATATAAGATTTTCTCTGTCGAAGGGGAAAATATAACCTAAACTTTCACAAAAAGGACTATCAGTTTCAACCAAAATACAAGTTTTCTGAAGGTTCGGCGAAATTTTCTGTCAGAGCGGATTCGGGGTCGTGGAATTCGTCCCCGAGTTTCTTCCACCAGGGGTAGCGGGAGGCGTGAAGCAGTGCATTGTGGGACTGCCTGGCCCGGGAAGCCACCGGACCCGACCTGCTCAGGTACACGCCCGCGTCCACTTCCGCAGCCTCCTGTAGAGAAGGAGCGTCTGAAACGCAGCAGCAAACATACAATAATATTAATGTGAGGTACAAAATGTCGAAAAATGTGGACATTTACGAAAGACGAAGGGCTGGGATTTAAATGGTAAAAAAAAATCAGGCTCTGTGTGTGTGTGTGTGTGTGTGTGTGTGTGTGTGTGTGTGTGTGTGTTTGCTGACATCTTCCAGTATTTATGATTCATTAAACTGGGGAGTACAAACTGGTTAATTCCTGTTATGCATTAGCTGTATGTGGAGTTTCAGCTGCATGAACCCAAAATCACGCTGTTCTAAGAAAGCGGTTAATGTTCATCAGCAGCTTCTCATTTATCTCATTTTCGGGAACCTTAAGTAAAGCCAAATAAAATACCGAACCTCATCCTTTCTCATGAAACCATTACTTCAGCTGGTGAAACGCAAAGGCCTATTAAACAAATGAGAACTGAAATACTGACTACTGCGCCATTCATTTTAAGGAGATTAAGAAACCCTTTCAATTTACTTGAAACATACTTTTGCCAAATTAAAAAAAAATTTCTGAGCTCTAAGCTGATGTCTGGTTAAATATTATTTATAGAGGAATGTGATTAAAGCAGCAGCTCAATAAAATGCAGTAAATCAGATTGACACGAAGAAGAAGCAGAAGAAGAAGCAGAAAAATGCGGGAATCATGAAGTAACGTGACTGTGAGCCGCCGAGTGTGGACTGGACATGCGTGTGACCATGGTCACTGGACGGTCACTGGGGGTCCACTGGGGGTCCACTGGGATCTGAGCTTCCTTACTCATCAGCAGCTCAATGTCAGTGTTGATCTGGGCCACAAGGGCTTGGCGGTGCTGCTCGGCCCTTCGCTCCGCATCCCGGCTCAGAAGGTACTGGTGGAGCATCTCCTGGGTCCTGCGGTGGACTTCTCTGCAGCGCTCCAGCGACACGGGGCCACCCTGGCAGGGTAGACAAGGGGAGGGGGGGCTCTCACTGCCAGCACTCAGTCAACACATCAGCTGGACCAAGTGCTCTTGGGAAATTCAATGTCTCTAATAATATTATTATTATTATTATTATTATTATTATTATTATTATTATTAATAATAATAATCTAATAAATGCTCTGCATTGAACCTGCCCCTGTACAGCAACTGGGCCCTATAGCTGGGTTCTTATTTAGCTCACTAACTCCACTAACTTTTTAACTACATCCAGCACGTCTGTGTTTCCCCTACACTGCCTACGCCCTGCTGCAGTAAATATGAGCACATTTCCCCCTAAACAGGTATATTTCATTTCATGTGCACGTGTTTAAATTGCACAGAACAGAAGAAAAGAAGCGAGACCCCACAGAAAGTGAGGAGCGACTCACGGGGTGGAGGGTGATGTATTCTTCCACCTGCGCCATCAGCTCCGCTCTCTGCGCATCAGTCAGACCCTGCGCTCCTTTCCAAGGAGAAAGTGTGCACCTCAAGGCTCTCCTCCGCTTCAGAAAGCGCATAACCTGTGGAAAGCGAGCACTGACTGAAATAACTGAAACGTTATTTGTAAACATCTTCTGAAATAACCCTGATGTCCTGCTCAGCGGCGGGCAGGAGAAGCGCCGGTGCCTGATGGCTCCTGAGCCGCAGGGTCCCAAGTCAGTTCAAATCTGGCTCGGTCTGTGTGGAGTTTCTCTGCTCTCCCTTAGCCTGAAACGGGACTTACGGCTCTCTGTATGGTCACTGCTGCCTTGAACTGCCGGAGGGTCTCCTTCTTTTGCTGGAAACTCCTCCTCTCTCTGTAGCCCCTCCACACTTTCTGAATCATCACTGCAGCTCTTCTGTTTACTTCACCCAGATACCTGTCCACCTGACCTGGGGGGGGGGACACTCCACTGTCACTCAGCCCTTTAACTGGCACGGAACAGCCCCTCGCATGGATGCTGCAGAGCACATCTGCAGCTCCTGAGTATCATCGCAGTAAAACAGGTTCACAGCTCCCCCAGAAAGAGATGCATTTGGATGAGTAGAGCTAAATATCACATTTGACTCAATATCACAAACAGAGAGAAACATTATGGACATGTAGCGGGGAACAGGCGACTGTGCGGGTTTCCTCCCACGGTCCAAAGACGTGTGTCTCAGGTTAATGGAAATGGTTTTTATATTGCTCACTATGTGTAGCTATACTGCAAAATACTTGTGTCCCACCCAGGGTGTAGGTTTGTAGTCCGGCACCCCGTGACTCCAGGGTAGGTTCCAGAACATTGCTGTCCTGACCGGTACAAACGATAAAGGAGGGATGAACAGTGAGGAGGTGAGGCGGCTCGTCTTACTTGCGGGGACTATCTCCAGCAGGTACAGCTGGCGCTGGCGAAACTCCCGCAGCGCCCTCTGCCTGCGCAGGCGCACCTGCAGCCGCAGCTCCTCCTCTGCCCTCTTACTCTCAACCTGCAGCTCCTCCCTTCTCCTCTTCTCCCTGAACACGCAAACACGGCACGGTTTACCGACCCCCCACGCGGCTTCCCCAACTCCGAGCCAAAAAAAACACCAACTGCGTGTTTGCAGGAGCTGGAGTAGTGAGCACAAACACGGACCAAAAACACCTCCTGCCGCTTTTATTTGCTTTTTTTGAGGTAACCATAAAATGTTAACTGCAAAAGACGAGTAAACCCAATATTCTGGACCCTTGACAAGCCTCTACAGACCTGACTTCTTCAGTGTGTCTGAGCAACATGGAGACAAGCAGCGTTTCTCACGTCTGATTGTAAACAATGCACGCCACTGTTTACCGGAAGCTTCTCTGCAGCGTGCTCACGGCTCTGGGCAGCTTCTTCATTCTCTTCCTGATTTGGAACGCTCTCCAGGCTGCCTGGATCACACACGCTGCCCTAACCTCCTTCACAGTCGAGCCCTGAGAGCACAACAAAAGAGGACAAACTTTTGGTCCATGTCATAACCCTCCATCTTCAGGCAGTCCACTCAGCACAGCCCTGTACTACACTGGTTATGCCGGTACTATGGTATCCGGTGGAACTGCGGTAGTGTATCTTTTATAGAACGGACCAGAGGGGCTTCCAGGGGTGGACCGGTAGGATAGAGCGAGTTAATAAGCTGCTCCACTTCGGCATCGAAGCCCTTGCCACACCAGTCGTTCCTCAACAGGGCATCCAGACCTGTGGCAAGAGGAGACCACGTCACACCTTACAGCCTCAAAGTACAAATAAAAAGCCCAGCTAAAAACACCTCATGCCTGTAAATACACAAGTGGGGCAGCAGGTGGCGTAGCGGTTAGTGCTGTTGCCTGGCAAACTGAAGGAGCGGCGTTCGAATCCCCTCTCCTGCCGCATCAACGGCTATGAAATGATACCCAACCCGATGAGTAAATCGCTGCCGGCAGCCTCGTGACTTTAGAGAAGTGCCAGATAAAAGATTTAGGTGCCTGGAGACCAACTTCACTTCTTTTGCATCTTCCATTTCCAGCAGATGTTGTGTTGACAAACCTGGGTATCTGCGAGGGAGGAGGTCAGCAATGGCGCTGTTGCTGCTCGCGATAAGGAGCAGCGTTTTCACGGCAGCCCCCCCGACGGCCGCGCTGGAGCCGCATCCCAGCCTGTACACAATGTCGTCCAAAACCCCCTCCAGAACGCCAGGAATTATTTCTGTCAAGAATGTGCTGGGGGGTGGGGGGGGGGGTGGCACTTCTTAACTTCATGTTAACTTTTGGGTAAAGTTTAAAGTGAAAAATGAAACAAGTTCCTACCTGTTTGATTTAATAAGATTTTGGAGGAATAACAACAGGATTCCACAGATGTCCTCATTTTCACACAGCTGAATCTTCTCGTAATGTTTTGACTGCAAAACTAATGGAGGAAAGATGCTTGTCTTACTTATGTATGCTAAACAGAATAAAGATGTGTGGAATTAGAATATGTGTGTGGTCTAGAATATATCAATATTTACTCCTCGTAAAATGCGGGTAATTTGGACAATAAGTTCCATCATCTTACCGTGTGAAATTAACTGACTGTGTCCCTTCAAAAGCCAGCAAATGGAATCGATAACTTTCCAAAACTGACGGATCATGTGGGCTTCTTCCTTCCCCTTGATGAAACAAACCAGAAAAAAAAAAAACAAAAAACTTAGCTGTCTAATGTGCCTGCTGTGTAATACAGTCACTGCCTGGGTAACACGCCGTACCCGCTTCTTTGGTGGCAAGTCGAAATATCAGCATTAAGTACCTGGAGTATTCTTTCCATAACACGTGATGCCAAAAAGATCATATTTTCAGCAACGGAAGGAAGAAGCTGGCTATAAAATATCTCCTTGTCTGTAAGTGGATCAAGGCCAACACAGCAAGTGCTGAAAAACACAAAAGACCAAAGACGACATGTAGTCACAGATCCGGTTTTTAAATACGTTTCCGCTTATATCACGCATGTTTTACTGACTCCTCCACGTCCTTAACTCCAAAACCACTTTTGCCAGTAATTCACAAGCCTTTCCTCTATTTACAGGTTTGGATATTAATATAAACAGTAAAGAACGCCCTACGTCGCTTTTAGCTGTAGTATATTTTATAGCTTCGAAAGTACATTAGAATTAAAACTGAATCAGTTTCAAATGAAAACTTTAAGATTATATTTGTGACCTACCGATCCCATAAACATAAGCAATGTTCTTCATCTTATTGATAAGCTATTGATCAGGAACAGTAGACACGAACTGTAAACAACGTGGAAGAGAGTTGAATGGATGACAAGGAGTTTTAAAAAGGCAGTAAACACCCCCTGCGCACCCTCCCCACCTCAGGGTGTCGGCCACGCGTGCGGCCGTGCCAAGGCCCCCCTCGACGCGCTCGTAGTCGAACCGGAGGGCCTCGCTGCAGTACTGCAGCACACCGGCGGCGAACAGGCGGCCTTTGAGCGTCTGCAGCGCCCGGGGCTCCTCCACGGACCTCCTGTCCAGCAGTTCTGCAACACAGAGCCAGCGGGAGACTCGTGAGGCCGGGCGGCCAGGAGGGGCCGTTGCGAGGGGAGCGACGAACCGCGGCGCTCCGTACCGTTCAGCTTGAGCAGAATCTCCGGCACTTCGGCTACATTTCTGCCCTCGATGTCAGACAGCAGCGCTCGGAGGCCCGGCTCCACATCTGCAGTGCTCCCCGTCGAAGGCATCCGAACGGCCCTTGGAGCAAAAACACCAACGTTCCACTCGGAACCCGGGGGAACCTCTCCGTAAGGGGCGGATGACTGCTAGCTCGCTAGCTAACTGTGGAGGCTAACGCGACTGTCGTCGACTAGGACGCGATCGAATATACCAGCAGCGTGCCTTTTCATTTCGTTTTATTCTTCTCGGAAATGAGACTGTTTTATGGCCATTCGCAATTGCAACCCCTTTTCAAGAACAACCTGAGCTGCGTCCCAAAACGAGCAGTTCGCGCTTCTTCGCGTCGCGATGCACACGTAGTGGGGAAGCGGCTGGTTCCCACGGCAACCTGACGTGATCACATTGCGACGATGCCGAGCGCCGCGTTACTCGAGTAGAGACGAGTAAACGAATGAAGGCTGAGTTTTGTGGTCAGGTTGCGTTTGCACAGCTGCTGAGATCAAAGCGGTACAAAGTGTGACGAAATGCGTGAAATCGCTAACAAATCGTCAGACACGAAATGCACAAATCGCCGGTGTCCAGTGAAGTGGCTCGACGGCGACCCCCTGAGGTCTCGTGCAACACGGCGCTCGATTGTATTCAGACGTTTACCTGCTGAAATCTACCTTCTTTCTGGAGTTTTATCCCGGAGTTCTTTGTCTCCGAATTGTGCGGTTTACCATTCTTGCTGTTATGCGACGTCTGATTTTTGATCTGATCTTCGTTTGAGTGACATAGTAACTTCATCTGAACAGGAATGATACCTGATTTAATATAAACACCTCAGCTCTTCAACCTGTTCCAAATAACGTTAAAGACAACCTGCTTTCTTTTCGGTACTCGCTTTAAAATTCTGCATTTGTTTTTGAACTGTTCATATATCCAGTTTTTTTTCCTCGAAAAAGCCAGTGTGACTTCAGTACGATCACACGTGTAATAACTTATTTATTTTTGCGCAACTTGGTTTCTAGATATAAATGTGGATAGAAATAGCTCTTAATCGATGGTGCTGTTGCTGAATTTCAAATTCATAAAAGTAAATTTAGCGGCGAAAACCTGTTTCTTGCACTTGGTGGTGATGTGAAGCGGAGCGTCAATGTTCTCCTCACCGCCAACTGAAACCCTCTCAGCTCTTTTCTTATTTCAAGCACTTCGTTCTGCTTGTTTTATTTTAATTATTGCTACTGTTTTATTTGAATTACTACCTTCTATTCTGTATTTATATTATTAAGCTTTTAATGGAAGGATCCGGCTGTTGCAATGAGAATGAACGGTAGTAACTGAAGAAATAAAGGATTTGTAAAGTACTGTTTTGAATGTTCAAAGCATTAAATGTGATATAATTCCAGCGCACCTGTGTAATTTGATCAGTATGTGTACGTTTGATGAAGGAGTTATACTGTATATATTTGTATGAATCTTTGTAACAAAACGGAAAAAATCCAGATTCGTGGTTTTCCAATGCAGCTCCTCTGCACCAACATTTCTGAAGAAACCTGCAGAAGGGCTTCTCAACAGGCGACTGGGCACAGAGGACACAAAACATCTAACAGATTTTATTTTCCAGGATCATTTTTATGCTCCACCTGTGCTGGTTGCAGTGTCACATGAGGCTTTCCCTGCAGCTCCTTTCCCAGCTCCAGGTGAACCAGCGAGAAGTTGGAGAATCGGGTGACACTGGCCGGAGACGGGAGTTTGATTCACGGCTCAGTTCCCCACAGTCATCCCTCTGAGACTCTGCAGCCCCTCAAGCATGAAAAGCACTGTGTGTGTGTGTGTGTGTGTGTGTGTGTGTGTGTGTGTGTGTGTGTGTGTAAGCAAACCCGCAGTACACTTCCCCAAATTTTTCAGGATAATATATAACAGCTGCCGCGTGATAACTGCGCCAGACAAGGAACCAGAACATTATCCTAACTTGTTGGAAGGTGTGGAGTTTAAACGGTGACCGATAATGCGGCAAAGTCCACTGGGGTCACAGCACTTACTTGTACTTTTTAATATGTTAACAAGCGTAAAAGTGTTGTGGCTGTTTCTACACCTGCATCTGCAAAGCGCCAGGGTTTCCTTCTTAAATGGGTTGAAATGAATTTTTGTGGAGTTGAAAATATGTGAAAAATGTACGACTGGACAATTTGATGTGTGTGTTTTTCAGCCAGATCATTTCACATACTTTGAATATTTGGAGGTGTCAGAGCTCCGCTGCACAGACCAGTCTGGCAATCTTGTCTTCAGTGCAGCCTGAACTTTCAGGTCAGAACCCTGGAAAGATCCGGCGACAGTGCAGGTATTGATGGGCAAGGCATCGCCGGCATGGAGCTACACACCATCGCTGAGCCTTCTGCTCCACTGGAGACCCAGCAAAGCGTAGCGTTGGTCCAACCTGGTAAGTCATGTAGAATCGGGACCCGTGAAGATGATTGGCAGGATAGTCTTGAGTCCACTTGGTGAATATTTTTTTTTTTCTCCCCACAAGGAATTTGGTTAAAAAGTTTGATGAGGAAGTGAGGCACCACATCTCCAAAGCTCTTCTGCAGCACAGGTGTAGAACCTTTGATTTGCTTTACTTTGGGTTCTTCTGCCCAGGTGGATTCACTCAGTATCAGGAGATAAGAGAAGGGATAAGATGTCGGATTGAGAAAGATTCGCTTTTTTGTAATGTATGCAAGATCACCTGGTTTGAGGTACGGCGGTCACACGAGGGGAAGGAAGGTTTGTGAATTATCAAGGCGTTAGAGGCCTACAGGTGGCACAAGTAACACAAGGTGACGGGTCCTTGATCCCTTCATCTGTTGATGGACTTATGCTTTCAGCTTGGGTTTCTCCAGGACTGCAGCGACACCGCCGTTCCCCATCTGCAGTCGTACTTTGCCTTTCAATTCCAAAAGCTGATGTTGGGGGAAGAGGGGGGCTTCCTGGTCTTACACTGTTCCTCAGACACCAGTGTTTTTCTCACTTTACAACCAATGATTCCGGGCAGTTAGGCAGAAAGAACACAGGCCCTGGGACTGACCCTTGAGGGACACCTGCAGAGAGGAGCAAGAATGTGAAACAGAATTAGCAAATGGAGGGGTGTGGGGGTAAACCAGGTAAAAAAAGGTCTAAAAAATTTGGGTGTGTGAGACACACAGGCAGCACGTGGGGGTGGGGGGTGACCGCAATGAAAGCTGGCCTTGGGGGGGCGGGAGTCAGCACTCTGCGGTCTGGGGTGTCAGACAGTAAACAGTGCAAACCAGATGTTTGACACAAGACTGAGCTGCAGCCTGATTCATACGGCAAATTTTAAATATTTAATCTGAAAACTGCAGCTTAAAGGCGACCGTGTTCATCACGCATCTCAGCTGCTGTGGCTTTATGTACGTGGTGGGAACACACTTTATGTGTTCGTAGCTTTGTCCCGCGTGGGGTGGGGAGGGGGCGAGGGTCCGTAACCGGCAACAGGCGCCGACCTTCCGGAAAACAGCAGCGAGATGCCAGGTGGAGCCCTAAAGCTCTAAAAAAAAACCTGCAAACTTTTATTTAAATTTTGATTTGTTTAGTGTCCTGTGCCCCGCGGTGCAGTGGGTGACCTGCCCCCTCATAGCGCCCGTGCTTCGTAGGTTCGAATCCAGCTCAGTCTATGTAGAGTTTGCATGTTTTCACCGGGTCTGTGTGGGTTTCCTCCCACAGTCCAAAGACACGTGTTTTAGGTTAGTTTGTCACTCTAATTCGCCCGCAGTGTGTGGAGCCACCCTGCGATGGACTCGCGTCCCATCCAACTTGCTGATTCTGCAGTAGGTTCTAGGCCGCTGCCACCAAGACCAGGATAAAGTGGTGAAGGATAGTGGATGGATGGATAGTTTTGCACGTATAATTTCTACATTGTTTATACTGGCACATTTACACTTGGAAAATTGTCTTTGGATCAGTGCTCTCACTGCACTGCCCTTCACCAAGGTACCGGCCCTGGGTCGAAACGGGGAGCATCCCCTCCCTTTTAAACGGCTAAATTCGTGTAAAATCAAACTTTTTATCACCTCGGACAAAGGTGCCAGTTAAACACGGGTGAATAATAGTTTGCGTGGCGCAGGATTCAGGCTGAAGTCAGCAGATGAGAGGAGTCGCCAGTTCACCTGTCCTGTGGGAGGAAACCAGAGCAGCTGGGAAAACAAGCCAACCCCATACAGACTGACCCAATTCCAGGCCGAGTATAAATATTCATTTTTCTGCCGGTCTGTGGTTATTTTAAGTTATTTGTAGCTCTGGGCGGGGAGGCGTTTTCACCGCTCGGTGTGTAAAGCTGGGATGCGTGAGGCGGAAGTCGTGTCAGTTTTGTGGATTAGCGCTTTTTCAACCCCTGTCAGCCTGGTGTCCCGCGGGGGGGGGGGTGACAGCACAGCGGTCACTGTGTAACCCGGGCCGTCGGGACGGGCGGGGGACGGACTTGGCGAGCGGACAGGACCTGGGAGGAAAGTTGCTGTTTGCTGGGAGCGACGGCGCGATGGCGACAGAAAACGGTACGTGAGTTTAGCGCAGTTCCGCCGATTTACCGCCTTTGCCACGAGACCCGCCGGAGATGCTCGGGGGCGGCCCTTCCTCTCAAACCGGCACGTGCACTTAACCGTAAAAAAGTGTGAAATGTGCTGTGCACGTTCCTGCGAGGCGCGGGAAGCGGGAGCGAGGATGTCTGACGAAGCGGGCAACACTGTGGGTTCCTCCGGAGCGCCGCGCCGCGCCGCGCCGCGTTTCGGTCAGAAGGTTCAAATGCCGAACAGAAATTCCTGCAAAAAGTGGGACTCGAGTTCCTCTAAAGAGGAATTTATTTCTCCGCCACAAAAGGTTTCTTTTCCGAGCTGCAGAGCGACCGTGTTTGGGGGGCTTTTGCAAAAATACCGAGTGGGATTGAAACCTGTAGTTCACTGCGGCTTCGCGAAAAATAAGGCGGGGGGGGGGGGGGGGG
>UFQX01000518.1:544466-595114 GCA_900497675.1 Arapaima gigas
AAAAATGGGGGGGGGGGGGGGGGGGGTGACGTGTCCCCCAAAGTTCAATATTTACGCCTAATTTTAATTGAGAGCTACTGATAATACCGTTTTGCCCCACAATATAAAACAATTTTATGTCCTTAATGTGAGGACTTTTACTCCGCCCTATGCTGTCGGTAAAGTTCATATTTTGTTGCGTTCCAACAACTTTCAGAGCAGTTTTGCTGAGGATCCTAAACCTGCCTTGTGTTCAGTCACAGTCCTGGTTCGTTCCCTGTGTGAGAATTCGCAGGCTGCTCTACAAATAAGGCAGCTGAGCACTAGTTGGTGACATCTGGTAGTTGGTGACATCTGGTGACATCTGGTAGTTGGTGACATCTGGTTGAACACTAACAGTGAGGCTCCTTCAAGAGCTCTGGTGTAGTTTACTGTTCCCACGTCGATCCTTTTCCGCTGAACGTTATTCTGTGTACGTTGTTTCTCTAATGCAGCCTCGTATGATGTAACAGTAATGTGATCAGAATGGCTGCTGAGAAGCATTAAGTTGCATTATCTTTCTGACAGTTTCTATCGTGTCCAAAACCTAAATGTCTCCTGGACGTTCTGTCTAGTAACCTGTCTCGCTTATTCATTTTGACAGTGTACGTATTCTTCAGATTTGCGTCCAGCTTGTAAAAGGAGGTGAATTGTTTCTCCTTTCTCCATTTCTCCACATTTTCTGTTACTTGACGTTGAAGTTTTAGAGGAGTTATCAATGCTGACCTATGGTGGAAAACCCAGAACTACTGGGGTATGAAGCTGTACCCTGGATCGGATGCCAGTGCATCACAGGGTGGGAACACACACACACTGGAGGAAAATTTAGAGTGACCAATAAATCTGAAACATACATCTTTGGACTGTGAGAGGAAACCCACACGGACACGGGGAGAACGTGCAAACCACGTACAGACCGAGCTGGATTGGAACTCACTTAGAGGCAGCAGTGTTAACAGGTTCACTTTGTTTTTTTATAACTTGTCTGTGTGTTTTCTTCACCCCCCCAGGTGAGGCCGCTGAAATTCAGAATGGGGGCAAAGCAAAGCACTCTCCAGTAAGTTCTCATCTCCACACGCTGCCGAGTTCAGAGCCCTTCTGGTGTCTGAGCAGCATCTCAAAACCCAACCCAAAACCCCAGACCTAACTCCCTCCTGATATTCTAAACAGCTACATAAATATATACATTCACATCGCAATATGTATCACAAACGTCTTCACATTTCTCGCGAGTGTCTGTGTCTGAAGCTCCTTGTCTTGCGTGAAATGTCATCTTGTTCACCTTGGAAGGATACCACATGGTAAATGAACAAACGTGAATGTCGTCATCAAGAACAGGTAACCTGTACACCTCTTCCATCTTCTCCCCCCAGAAACTGTGCGGCACAAACTACCCCGTGAGCATCGCCTTCATTGTGGTGAATGAGTTTTGCGAGCGCTTCTCCTACTATGGCATGAAAGGTACAAACAGCAAACAAAGCGAGAGGTTTATACACTGAGCTACTTAGTGATTCACCCTTTTGTACCACCGAGTCATTTTATCGTTAATATCTGAACCAAGGCACTACAGCAGGAGCAGCGATTGAAACCCTGGCCCTTTGCAAGGCTGCAGCTCTAACCGCTGCCCCCCCCCCCCCCGCTGGCCACAGTAATGTGTTTCATGTGAAAGAGAGATTGTTTAGGTATCGTCGATCTTAGTAAAACTACAACTCACTGTGAATTGAGCAAAGTGAATCCTGTAGATGTGACGCTGAGACTGTCCCACCTCCACCCCCCCCTCCCCCGAAGCCGTGCTCACGCTGTATTTCATCAACTACCTCCGCTGGGACAAGGACCTGTCCACAGCTGTGTACCACGCCTTCTCCGGCCTCTGCTACTTCACTCCCGTGCTGGGGGCCCTCATCGCTGACTCCTGGCTGGGGAAGTTCAAGTGAGTGACGCCACCCCGCCCCGCTGTGTCCGTAGGTCAGCAGACGCCGGAGATGCGGAGGAGAGGCGCTCAATGGCGTCCACAGGTTATTTGGAGAAAGTGACGCTCTGCTTCGTCAGGTTGGCTCAGCTGTCAGCTGACTTTGACCAGATCAGACCAGACCTCGGCTTGCGTTCAGTGAAATTTGAACGAGTTATGCAACTTTTTGGGAGTTTTCCTATTTCTCCTGTGAAATGTTTGCTCTTGCATGGCATGCGGAACTGTGTCTTGTCTCGGAGCGACGTGTATCTTCTTGCGTTCACTGTAAATAAAACAAAAAGGAACATTTGTTCTGAGTGGTTGTGAAGTAAGAAAAGTTGCGTTTATCTAACATGTTTCTCCAAACTGAAAAGGGCTTTGCACAACAGTCAGTCATTTACCCATTTCTACAGCTGGGTAATTTTTACTGTATCAGTTCAGGGTAAATACCTTCAGCAGTGGGTGGGATTCAACCTGGCATCTTCAAGTATCAGACAACAGCTGTAACTGCTCCCCCACCTGCTGCCCCCCAGTGTTTCACCTCTGCCCTGTGTGGATGGACTTTTTGCAGAACCATCATCTACCTCTCCTTAGTGTACGTCCTCGGCCACGTGGTGAAGTCCACAGGAGCGATTCCAGATGTGGGCGAGAACGTCACACACATGTGGGTCTCCGGCCGCACCTCGAACCTGTGCACCTCCTCCTTTGTACCTCCTTGGTGCTCACACTGCATCTCCATCATCCCATGTCTTTCACCTTCTAGAGCGTTGTCCATGACGGGCCTCATACTGATCGCCTTCGGGACCGGGGGCATCAAGCCGTGTGTGTCGGCCTTCGGGGGCGACCAGTTCGAGGAGGAGCACGTAAGGGGCTTCATCTTCCTAGAACCCTCTGTTTGGAGCCATTCTAGTTGTTTCTGGTGCAGCGCATGAGGAGCTGTGCTGTGTTAGCAATGCTAGTGAAAGCTAAGTCCTCATCTATTAGCCTGTATGACTAATTGGACAAGAGGCCTTTTGAGCAGCAGTGGTCTCACATGTCAAATGGATTTCTCGGGGCGACCAGGAGAGGCCTGAACAATTCCGCTTCCTCCCATCTCTGGGTGATTTGATTTTCGATGCCATCCAAGACTTCAGTTAAACAATTAAGGTCTTAGCAGGGATGAAAGGCCATCTTGTCCGTAATGCGGACGTGCGACCTTCGCTTCTGCCGTTCCGTGTTTATAAATGTTTGAATTTAATATGAATATATTACTCAATATGTAACAAGTTTCCTTATTTTTATGTCCCCAAGCTGACAGTAAGCAATTGTCTGTTCCTCTTTTAGACAGAAGAAAGGAGAAAGTTCTTCTCCATCTTCTACATGGCCATCAATGCCGGCAGCGTGCTGTCGACCGTCATCACACCGTTACTTCGAGGTCTGTCTTTCAGTCGGGATTGACAGCACTGCCTTTGCTTTCCCTTTCATTTCTGCTGCTCATTAAAAAATAAACCTGTTTTGCGGTGGAGTGATGGGCCTGTTGCGACAGCGGTGCTGGCACGGTTGCTCACATTGCGTTTGCAGGGCTTTTGGTTCAAAATTTAAATTTCAATGAGCTTTTTTTGTTTTCCTGTCTTTGTGAAGTGAGAGATAAGAGATAAGCTTCGCAGGTTAGATCTGGGTGTCTTACTGATGGCTGCCTGACATTTTTGACAGCTGGGTTTGCCTGATTTCTGCAGGGGATGTGCAGTGTTTTGGCGGTGATTGTTATGCCCTTGCCTTTGGGGTGCCGGCAGCTCTCATGATGGTGGCCCTCGGTGAGTTTCAACACGTAGCAGCTGACAGCACTGCTTTCCATCTATCCTTCCATCCCTTTATACATCCATCCATTCATCTATCCACCCGTATATCCATCCATCCCTCATCAATAGCCGCTTGTCCAGTGTAGGGTCATGGTTGTCCACTGTCTTATCCAGGAGCCATAGGCCTTGAGGTGTGGAACCCCCTGGGTGGGACACTGGCGCATCACAGGGCAGTCAGACACACTCATTTACTCACACACATACACGCACACCCATGCACACACAAAGGGCGGTTTAGAGTCATCAGTTCAGCAGAAACACAGAAACATGGCGAGAATATGCAAACTCCAGCAGACTGATTCACACCCGCGTCTGAACCCACAGCTCAGGAGGGTGAGGCAGGGGTGTTCCCCACTGCTCTATCATGTAACCACATTGTAGTCCGAGTCACACGTCACACGCACCTAGTCTGCAACACACACGTTTGCCTGTTTTGATAAGGCTTGTCCCCCCCGTCCGAGTCAGTGAACCTCAAATCACGTCTGGATGAATGGGAATGTGTTCCAAACATGTCAGCAGAAAAGTGAGCCATGTGATCGTGGTGTCAAACAGCCTGGACTGGAAAAATGTCTCCCAGCAGTATGCAGATTGCTGCTTTTCTATGTTATCCCTCTGACAAAATTTTGCTTGTTAGAAGGGCTTCTTTTTCCTGTGAGGGGATCTGAATAGCGTACAGCACTTAGCGTTTTGGAGAAGTGGACACTGTTTCGAAAGGAGTGTGTTAACAGCTCTTCTTATAGGATATGAGTCACCAAAATTTTGCTTGCAGGTCTAAACTTCTTTGTGCTGCACCTTCTGACCCCCTGTCCACAGTTGTGTTCATCGCCGGGAGCGTGCTATACAGAAAGACCCCCCCAGAAGGGAATATTCTGCTGGACGTGTGTAAATGTGTAGGGGTAAGTCACCCTCCAGATTGTGACCCAACAGAAAAACCCAACGCATCTGCATTGCTCTTTAAGTCTTGGTCTGTGTCGGGCAGTTTGCCCTTAGGAACCGCTGGCAGAACTCGACCCGGGAGCCACGCAGGAGGCACTGGCTGGACTGGGCCCAGGAGAAGTACTCGGTATGACTCTCTGGGACGTGCACATGTAATGGTACCGGGGGGGGGGGGGGAANAACTGGTAACTGTCCTGACAGAGGTGCAATAAAAGGACACCACCCAGTGGGGGGGGGGGGGGGGGGGGGGGGAAATTGAACCCAAGTGGGAACCAAGTGGTTTTGCACTCACTCATATAGAAACTGTTGCCGGTAATTGGTAATCAGTATAGTTTATACGTATTGTTGTTGTTACTAATAATAATAATAATAATTCATTTAGCTGATGTTTTCGCCCAAAGCTACTTAAAACAGCCTTCTAATTATAGCAGTTATTTTACCGCATCATTTTAGGGTAAGAACCTTGCAAGACATTGGATTCAACCCTGTACCCTTTCAGTGCAAAGCGATACCTCCTGCTTTACAGATACACTATATGCCAAATGTCTCAAAGATATATACATTCTAATATATGAGAAAATGTGTTTATCATTTACCAGCTCTGTAAAGTAACACTGGGACTCACCTGGTGGTTATTTGAGAGCACATTTTAAACATAATAGGGAACATTATATTCTGGCTCCACAGTGAAAATGTCTGGATTTCTCCTAATAAAATATTTAAACATTTCTGAGGCACCTTGTATAAATTAACATCTCCATTTGTTCTTTTAGCAGATGCTCTGTATTCATACTGAAGATAGATGCTCTGTGTGTGTAGAGAAGTTGTTTGAAAAATGCTGATGCACAGAGGCGAGAAGAGCTGGCTTCTGCCTGTGGGTGACTTCAGTTTGTGGTTCACAGAAACGCCTCATTTATGAGATCAAGATGGTCCTCAGGGTCCTGGTGCTTTTCATTCCCCTGCCCATGTTCTGGGCCCTCTTTGATCAGCAGGTAAGTGGCTACTGCCTTCAAGACCCCCACAGTTGGCCTTGGTTGTCCCTCACTTGGGCCACAGCACATGGTGTAGGGATGCTGCTTCTCATGGGAACATTTTATGTTGTCTTTATGTTTCTCCTCTTGAATTTCATGATGATAAACTCATTTACTGCGGTACGTAGCTGCAGATGGGATGAACAGGAAGCTGTATGCGGCCTTGCATTATGCAGTGTGTGTTGATTTATTTTCATTTTTTTAGAAGGGGCTTTGGAGTTAGCAATGCTAAATCATCCCGTGAAACTGAAATTGAATGGCGGGAAATGACTGGTGTCAATCTTCCTCTCTCGTTCCATCTAAGGGGTCCCGGTGGACGCTGCAGGCTACCCGAATGAACATGGACTTTGTAAGTTTCCAAAGGTCATTAACTACCCCTGTGAGGCGCCCGGGTTTCGCTCACCCTAGTGTCGCAGTTTAGGTTCATTTGTGTCACCCCCAGAGTCCTCTCACCATGTTTATGGGACACACCTGAAATCACTGCCTTTAACTGGATCACACAGCACAGCCGTTATGAGACGCCACACACAATATGCTGCGTGTTCAAACTGGAATTGTAAAACGTTGTATGGAAAAAACCTCCTGTATTACTGTAAGCACTTGTCACTGGCAGTTGAAAGTTGTGGTCTAGTGCCACTCCATTACATTAGGTGTACATGCGTGTACATGTGTACTACATTAGACCCACCGTCGGACCACAGTGACATTATACCACATACCGTGATCTCACCACCTGTCCTTCACCAACTGAGACATTGTTGTGCAGAACTCAGAACCTCTGGTGCTCTGGAGATAGAAAACACTGAGTTAAATTTAATTTATTTTGACTGCAAGAGAAACTGTTTGGAAATGTACTAAAGGACCGAGCCACCGGAGGAAAGAAAACTTAGGGACTTGAAAAGTCCGACTCACAGAAAGGATTTACTGCAGTTTCACTCAAGAGACACATCAGAACCTGAATGTCGATCACGAAATGAGTCTGATTTTGCTGCTTCCTTGTCTTTTGCTGCAGGGTTCCTTTGTTGTGAAGCCTGACCAGATGCAGGTACAGCTCCTTCCCTGCTCCTCACCATCTGCCCACATCTCTGTCTGACAGAACCACTCATCTTCTCTCCTGGTTTATTTCCTGCATTTAGCAATTTCAGAGTTTGAAGCCATGATCTCATACTGGCCTCCACTCATATTACCGTGAGGTTACGTATAAGCTGACCGGAATGTTAGTTGCCACTGTCTGTCAAATAATGAACTTGCTATATCTTCTGCGCATCATTAGGGAAATTATCAATATTAATTTTTCTGTTTGCTTTCTTTATATTTTGCTCCCTCCTGCCAGATGTTGAATGCTCTGCTCATCCTTGTTTTTGTGCCCATCTTCGAAATGATACTGTACCCTCTCGTTGGCTTCTGCAAGATCAACTTCACGTGAGTATCATCCTCTCAGGAAGGTTAGACTACGTGGAGTCTGTTTTGCATATGAGCCGCAGACCTGGTTACCTCCTCGCTGCTCTTGTGTTTTGGATTCAGACATGGCTTAGCAACAAGGTTGAAGCTTCTTCAGGTTTGTCCCCCCCCCTTCTTTTCTCGCCACGCCGGACAGACATTGTTTGCCGATTTGCAACTGAATGCTACTCAAATGCTAATTAGACACCCGGGTGAGAACTACTCTCCTCCAGGCAAGCGGATTTCCCACAATCCTTTGGGCCAGCTAATGAATTAACAGAGAATGACTGTGCTAGGAGCTTCAGCCAAAACACACTGCACATGAATCTTTGACAGGCCCATCCAGACACTTAATTTAGTAAAATAGATTTAGCTGCTTAGCTGGTTACTTCGTACTTAAGACATGCAGTGTTTTTAGCAGATGGGAAGACTTGGTTTACATATTAGTGCCTTCAGCAGCACTCATGGATCCAGCACTGGCAGAAAGTCGGTGGCAGGGCTGGGAAGAAATGGTTGTTTGGAATCAATGAAGCTAAAAAAAAGAATTAATTTTGTGATGACTGAAACAGATTAAAGCAAACAGTTATTGAAACTCGTCTGTACGAATAACAGGTGGATCAGTGCAAAAGTGCTGCTGCCGTCAAATGTGTAAATGGTTTTATGTGCAGAGGCTGTATTATGTTACCTATATATTGCTTTGTTGAAGGTAATCCGCAATAAAAAGCTAACATGTCCGACAGGAAAGAGATTTTGCATTTTAACAACCCGGGGTTATGAAGGAGACGCCTCGAGAGACCAGAATATGGGACCCACAATGCATTGCTGCCGTATGTCTGTAAATAGGATTCCTTAACCTTTCAAAAAATGTGTTAAATGGGTTTCACCTCTGTAACCCAGTTACATTATAAAACTCTCTTTTCTTAAACTTCTTACACTATATGCAAGTAGTGATTTGGATAGAATTATATGATTACAATATTTCCGTAGTTCATGTCTCTTTTTTTGTCTGTTTTGTCAAAACACAATCCAGTATTCTGTGCTGAAGTTTAGTGCACTCACATTATTTAAAAAACTGATGTAAACACGAAAATAGTGGAGGGAGACACGCTGGAGGACGTCACTGTTCTTTAAAAGTCAACGATACTTGAGAATTTTGTTCTGTCACATTTCTTGGTATGCAGAGAAATATTTTGAAGGAGACCTTTGTAGGTCAGCCTCACTGGAGGTGTAGGTACTGTGTTCCAGGATGGATGGAGACTGACTCTTGGCCCTCGTCTCCAGGCCTCTGAAGAAGATGGCTGTCGGAATGGTTCTGGCAGCACTGGCCTTTGTTGCAGCCACAGCTGTGGAGCTGAATGTCACTGTAAGTTGCTCTTCCATTCTCTCTTATTTCTGTTTTGCTGTGGTCCTTTTGTCGAAAGACAGATTTGAGTTCCATCTCTTGCTGTTGTGGCCTTGATCAAGGTATTTACACATAACTGACAGGAAAAATTACTCACAAGTACAGATGAGTAAATCATTATATTTAGTAGGTAAGTGTTGTAAGTAGCTTTAAAGAACATAAATAAACAATAGATATCACTTTAATTCAGACTGAAGTAGACTTACTTCAATTGCTTATAAAGTTGTTGTCATGCTTCCCAACCAAGGTCCACTTTGGCATGACACACCTTTTCTTTATAGTCTTCAAGTCGTCCCTTCCCCAGTTGTGGGACCTCTGTGGTTCAGTAGGGAATCTGAGTGAATTGTGGTTTTGAGGGTCACCTGAAGCCTTGAGTCTTGTGAGTGACACTTGTGATGCATAAGGTGACTCTGGTGTCCATCACCGTCAGAAAAGTATAGCGGAGCCACCGGCGGCGGGAGAGAGTCTCCTGCAGGTGCTCAACCTGGCTGAAGGGCACGTGAAGGTTACGGTCAGCGGGACCGACCTCTTCCCAAATTCCATCGGATCGTACGAGGTTAGTAGTGACTCCTCTTCCCTGCTGTTACAGTCTGCAAGTCTGACCTGGCAGTCGACTAAGGTTGAAAATGCTGTGTTTGAAAAAATGGCAGGAGGGACTCAACCTGAAGCCGGACAACGTAGTGGCTTAGGGTACAGCAGGTTACAGGTTCAAATCCTGGGAAGAATCTGGCTGTTGTGTCATTAAGCAGCTTATTTGCAATGTGAAGCTACTTGAGTGGGTTAAACCTTAAAGTCATGTTGGATAAAATGGTAAAACAACTGCAGCAAAATAATAAACACTTAATAACCCACAACTACAACTGTGGAGAATGATCGTTCTATGTTGACAGGACCCCAAGGAATACCGGAGGTTACAGCTGAGTGGAGCCACAGAAAACCTTATGGTTACCATCACGTATGACAATGAAACCGTACTGTGCCCTTTGACCTTCAACCAAGAGAAAGCGTACAGCCTCATCCTTCACAAAGGATCTTCTACCATCCAGTGCAATTTTGTGAGTGAGAACCAGGTTCCTCAGCAAAAGCTGGTTGTCATTTTAAGATCTAATTTTCACAACTGTGAGTTAGTATGTTTCCTTAATTTTCTAAATGGAACTAGCTGTAGAAGGTCGAGTGTCAGTTAAATGCTATTTTAATGTGTTTAATTTCCAGGTAGAAGATCATATTGAGAAATCAGAAGATGGTGATCCTTACGTGAGGTGAAGTACAGTCACCCCTTGTCCAACAGTTTCCGAATCATACTTTGCTGTGTAAAATCACCTTGGTGCCACAGAGTTCCAATGAGAGGGGACTGAATTCCATTATCTATGGTAAAAAAATAATTGTTACTGGACAAAAAAATGTCGTCCAAATTTAAGAATTAACCAAAATATATTTTTATGTGCAAAATGGAAACAGCATATTTTATCATATTTGTAACACAATTATATCACCTATTATCCAAATTTTTAGCAGGTACCATTAACTATGTAGAAGGTGGTTCATTTTTGGACCACGGTGTCACCTTCAGACCTCGACCAGTAAATCACAAGTGAAATGCTTGGGTTGCGACAGTGTAAAGACATTCGTGTTATAACAGCTGTTTACTTGCTAGCAATAACTGAGTTAATATGCAGTTTATTTATGAAGTTGGTATTGAATCTACTGTGTTAGTTGTGAGGGAGTTTTGCCATAATGCTGTCAGTGGTTGAGACTGTCAGTGTGACAGGAATGATGAAATATCTACAGCAGTCGGTGTTGCTATGAAAGATGCGTAATGTTGGCATCACTGTGCTTTTCTGACTGAAAGACCTGGCAGGCAGCAGGCAGATCCAGTGTCTGTGGCACATGTAAAGTTGCTATTTTGTATGGACAGAAGGCTGTTGTACTGAATAACAAGCCCCTTGTTTTGAAAAAAATCTAAATTTCTTCATAATCTGCGGTGGCAGTTTTTCTTTGTGCGAGACCCTGTTTTATGAAAGAAGGGGCTGCTGTTACAAAAATAAAGACATCAGGAGTTTCTCACCCTGTTCCTAATATTTTGCCTGCAATATGACGCTCTCAGATGAGCCATGTGGACAGCAGGCTAATGACAGGTCACACTGAAAGGTTTCGGTTGTGTGACGTCTCCCTGAAATAAGACGTGGTTTAACTGGGCTCTGGCCTGTTGGCTGTACCTGCCAGGTTTGTCAACGCTCTGCCGGAGAGACTGAACGTATCCGTGGCTGGTGTGGACTTCGAGATTCAGGAGGCTTACGGTGTCTCAGCCAGTAAGACCCTTATGAGAGGACGGTAAGTGCAGGAGAGAACCAGCTGCATGCCACACTCGCTCACCAACACACCTCCCAGCTGCCCGCTGGTCTCCGTCACGCCGTGGAACGGTCTCCTTTTGCATTGCAAATTACCTCAAGACGCCAGACTGTGAGACAGGGATAGTGGCCCGTCACACACACTGCTGGTAATCTATATTCTCCGGTGTATCTGAAACACACACCTCTGGACTGTGGGAGGAAACCAGAGCACCTGAACTGAAATCCACATGAACACAGGACGAACGTGCAAACGCCACTCAGAGCTGGATTCTAACTGATGTCTGAACTTGCAGCCCAGGGGCTCCCTGTGGTGCCTCCCTGCCACCCCTAAACAACTCACAAATTACATTATTCAGTTTAGGATAAAATCTTATCTGTTTCTGCAGATACAATGAAGTAAAGTGTATTTCAGGCCTGAAGGAATTCTTCATAGACTTGGACTTGGTTGACTTTGGAGCGTCGTACACCATTGTTGTCAAGCAGGTAAGTGGCACTGTTGATGGTTCATAGTGCCAGCTGAGGAGTAAAAACAACAAAGTGAGCAGCACTGGACCAGTATAGCTCCCTGTATGTGACGCTCAGAACCACCAGCTCTGCCATTTTCTCCAGAGCCCACAGGGACTCGCCATACACAAGATGGAGGACATCCAGGCCAACGACGTGCACATCGCCTGGCAGATCCCGCAGTACGTCTTGATAACAGCCGGGGAAGTCATGTTCTCCATCACAGGCCTAGAGTTCTCCTACTCACAGGTGTGGCACGTGCTTTAACTTTTGACCTCAGGACTTCTTCCATTGGATCAACCACCTTGTTGTCACACCTGCTCTGCTCTGCATCACAGGCCCCACCCAACATGAAATCGGTGCTGCAGGCAGGCTGGATGTTGACCGTGGCCTTCGGGAATGTGATCGTGCTGATCGTAGCAGAGCAGGCGGGGCTGCAGCAGGTAGGGCCCCCTCCTGTGAAATGTGTCTTGACGGAAAAGGGGCGTGTCATTTCACTGAGATCAGAGTGACTCATAATCTGTCGCTTCTTTTCCTGTTGCGTTTCCACGTTCTGATCCATTAGGTGTCTTAAAACGAAAGTTTAAATGATCTCAGGCCTCGAAACACCATAAAGTTTTTTTTTTTTTTTTTTTTTTTTTTTTTTTTTTTTTTTTTTTTTTATAGTTTGNTAAATTTTTTTTTTTTTTTTTTTTTTTTTTTTATAGTTTGATATATTTTGTCATTAAAAATAAACCTGCTTAAAATGAAAACTTTTAAAACATTTTAGGAAACAGCTGAGAATTATGTCTGGTGGGAAGGTAACCAGTTGTACTTTCATTTACAGTTTTCTATTACTAATGCGTTTCACTCTCCATTAGCAGAATTTGATTGTACATAACTTGGATTTTACAGACTGTCACAGAATATTCCGGAAAAAACAGAAAAATTGTACATATTATGTAAGGAAAAATATAAATATTTACATAACATTCAGTTTTTTCTGGAGAAATGAACTTCATCCATTTATAAAATAATGTTTTAAAAAATGTTGATGCTGTGTCTCAGTAAAGAACCACCTTTGTCAGTGTGATGAAGGCGGAGCGGCGCCCCCTAGACCCCCTGTAGCGGCGCCTTATTCGCCGCTGTCTGTATATAATTCACTGATCTGTGCGTGTTTCAGTTGTACTCCTGTCTATTTCATTTTATTACCCACATTTCCCATTACCCATTATTTCATTTTATTACTTGTCAAAGCGATTCTGTAGTACACAGTGCAGTACCGTACAGCACCGTAGTAACAATATTACACTTTAATTAACACTTTAGATTTTCTGGACTTTTCCATATAGTCCAGAAAGTTAGACGTGTATATATAGTCACACCTCAACCAATATATATGTGCTCAGATTATAAAATTCAAATATAATAATTTAGTACCGGTACTTCAGTTTTGGAGACGTGGCTTTGCATTTATGAGGACCTGAGAGCAGGGCCACCCTGTGGTCTTCCTCCCAGTTATAGTTTGGCTTCTTCTCAACCTCCATTACCGCTTCTTTTCCAATTTCACCCGTTATGTTCTCCATTCTCATGGGTCTGTCTGGACAGTTCAAACAATATCGGTGTGTTCTGTGAGTGCAAACTGATTTGTGTAGACTGGATGTCCATATGGACTGCAAGGTTCCTCACTTGCTCCTCTCTGGTTGCCTCACAGTGGATGGAGTTCCTGCTATTCGCCAGTCTCCTGGTTGCGGTCTGCATTATCTTCTCAGTCATGGCTCACTTCTACACTTACGTCAGACCGGAGCAGCTGGACCAGATGTTCCAGGACAGAGATGTTGGCAGCAGAGAAGACAGCGAGGAGCTGAAGAAGAGCCAAACAGAGCAGCTGAATCTCATGGCAATGGCCAGCAGCAACTGAAGAAATAGCACAGACTGATAATCTATCAAGACATTTTTGTGAACAAGAACAAATCTCAGAAAAGCAAACTGCATCTGTAATAGTACAAGTAATATATGCTGAGCCAAATCAAAGTGTCATGTTATTGCTGCACTCCCTGCTTTTAGGGAGCAACCCAAATGTAGTGGGGGGGCCGTGGTGTGTGCAGTTTCCCAGCAGCTGCTGCCTCTGCAGACCCACTTACGGCTTTTGTCAGTCTATAAAGGGTTATCTGGAATATACTGTGATTTTTTTTTTTTGCCAATTCTACAGTCTCAACCAGATGAAATACTGTGATTGTCAGTAGTGGAAACTCTGGTCGTGGAAGCGGAGCCCAGTGGTGGACAGTTCCCACAGTTCCCATAACAAATGGATTAGGCTGTTTTTTTTCTATCTCAGTTTTTGTTTCCTGGCTACAAAATACAACTCACGTGACCCGGTGGTGAAACAGGTCAAGGAATGACACCCTGAAAATAAAGGTTTGTAAGGCGGATGGAGAAGCGAGACCTTCCCGGCGCCGCCGAAGCCGTACGACGGCCCTGCGGAGCATCACGTCACAGTCGCCAGCAGCAGCGACCTGCCGCTTCCAGTATCCTTTAACTCCTGACGTTCCATTAATGAAGTTCCAGTATTAAAAGTTAAAGATTTTGCACAAGTGCTGTAGCTTTCTGTGATTTTCGTGTAATTCTACGGAGCCATGCAGTGATCAATAAAAGTAAAGGTATAAATGGTGACATTTGTTGGCAAAATGTGTTGTGAAATCAATAGACTGATCAATAAACACGACCAGATTAGGAGTCCTAAACTATGTCTGTGTGTTTATAAAACTGTAACAATCAAAAGAAAAAAGCGATTATTTCTTTTATGTTTTATCTATGAGGGGAAGTAAAACTTATATTGTACACTGACATAATATATTGTAATGCCTGCATTATAATGCATTTAATACATTAAACGCATTTCCGTTTTTCCTCCAGTCCTGACGTGGTGGATTTAGCCAATAGGTGGCAGTAGCAACATTTTTGAAAGGAACATTGCGTGTGAATCCTCCTCCTTTGCTTTCTAACTTTCTTCAGCACAGTTCAAGTCCCTCCTCTCAGAACCCTCCTCTTCCCCGCATTGGTCTGCAGCTCCTCCTGAGGGTCTCCCCTGGTGGGATGTGCCTGATACATCACCCAGACAGGGGTCCTCACCACATTCCTGACCCAGCCCACCTGGCCGCTCTCAACCCAGAGGAGCAGCAGCTCTGCTCCGAGGCCCCCCGCAATCGTCAAGCTTCTCCTCCCGTCAAACATGGTCAGCAAGGCCGTTCGAAGCAGAAACAGTTTCAGTCACTTGGATCTGCGTTCAGGCACAACCCAAAGCGAAGGACCGTAGATCTGCTGACTCCGCACCAGTCAGCCTTGTGAACACGGCCCTGAGGTACTTGAACTCCTCCACTGGAGGCAATCCTCTCTTTTCCAGAGGAGGAACATGGCCTCAGACAGGGGGAGGGCTGCAGTAACCCTCACCCAGACTTTGTGAACATAGTTCTACTGTTATTCTCCAGCTCAGGGTGAGCAATGTGGACCATCCTTTGTCTAGACCCCCCCAGACCAGTTCGAGACCCTACTCTACCGACAGGTGATGGCCCACGGGTGGAAAACCGAAATGCAGCCGTTAACAATTAATGCCGTTCGTTGTTCTCCACAGTTTCGCTGTAATCTTATTTTCTGTTATTTTCAACCACAGCTTGCTGTTCAGGGGAACTGGAAAGATAAGGAGGTCAGAGCTGGACTTCACACAACAGGAGAGGCAGATTTTCACAGATTCTGGATGGATCTGCCAGGCCTGCTGCGCTCAGCACAGTTCTCACACACCCCACACCCACTCACACTGCCAGCCCTGAAAAGCACCGTTATGAAATTAAGCTGCCATATAATTCTAAACTTATTGATCTTGTTGGTCCACAAAAGTGCAGAATGAAATTTGTTGCTAGAGGCGGAGTAAGTTCACTAAATCCACACGGCTACCCATCCATTATTAATAACCCCTGGTCCAGCGCAGGGTCACAGGGGTCCAGACTCTTTCCCACAAGTATGTCCTGGTTGGGGTACCAGTGCATCAGAGGGTGATCTCACACACACACACACACACACACACACACACACACACACACTCTCTCTCTCTCTAAGGGAAATCTACAGTGACCCGTCCACATAAATGTATCTTTGGACTGTGGGAGCAACCGGGCAACTGGAGGAAGAGAGAACAGGCCAAGAACCACCATTAAGGTCTGGAGTCCCACACTGACTGGCTGAGTCCCGAGGTGCTGATATTCACGGCTCTGGGACGAGAACCAGGCTGAACACACAGGTCTAAGAAACTTCCTCCCGAAAGGACGGCAGAGGCTGCGACTCCGCTGATCGACCTCCATAAACGCCGTTAACCTCGGTTTAAAGGTCACCGGTTATCAGCGCTGAGCGCCAACGCAAGTCGACCAGAAGCCCCAGGTGATCCAGGTCTCCTCCAGGCTTCTCCTGTCAGTAGAACCAGCGCTTCAGGATGACGACGTGTGAATTATTCACTTACTGCCAAGTTTTAATGTCAGCAAAAAAAGTACTCAAATTATAGAGTCCCTGAGCGATGAAACAGCCCACTCACTATCAGCCCACTGAAAACTTTCCACGCTGCTGCCGATTTTTCCCCGCTTTCTGTCTCTATAAAGCTCAATCTCCGCATGTTCTTCATACACAGCTTTTTTTTCAAGCTACAGATGTGAAATTTGCACATTCTCTCTCTCTCTCTCTCTTTCTCTCACACACACACACACACACACGTGCGCGGGGCTGCACACATCAGTGATGTAAGGGTAATAATTCCTTCCTGCTGGACCCCAACCAGCACGTCACTCTGGGGGGTTCGCCTGTCCGACAGCAGTCATGTATTAAATACAGCCACTTTACTGATGAACAGTTTGATGATCACATAAGGTGCTGATGCTGTTTTTCTTTTCACTCCTGTACCTTCTAGACCCGAGAAGCTCAGCTGGTCATCTGCAAAATTCAGTTTGGAATTCTGGCTCCCTGAGCGATTCCTTGGAAACGGTCGATTTTCAAGGCCGTTTGCGCTCCGGCAATTGAACGCGTTCTCCTCAGCGCCGCCGTGGGTCGAACGCTGACAGGTCCCGATGAAGCGGATTGTCTGTCAGCAGCTCATCACGCCGGGTTCTGAAGTTCGTTCGGCCTCGGTTCTCCTTCACCTGCAATGGGCAGCAGCAGGGGAGACAGGAGCAGACCTGTGAGCTTGTGGCACAAGAGACAACGTCGTAGAGGAAATTTCATCAACGTCCTTTTACTGGGTCAACGTCAGTTTGAAGCCACTTCTCGTTTACAGAGACAACCAGGTCGAGTTGTGTCATTAGGACCTAAACCGCAACATTTGGGCAAAATATGGATGGATGGAAGTGGTGAAATGGCTTCCACCCTCATAACAAATTTGACTTTTCAGTTTGACTGGTTGACTGACTTTGTTGGTCTGCCTGAGAATTAGCCAGATTTGCAGATGAAGGGATGAAGACTGGGTGAGAATTAATAGACGTGCCGGCTCTGGTGGGACTGAAAGGCCTTTCGTCGAGTGCCGGTTGCAGCGAATTTGTATGCTGCGCCTCAAACCCCGACACTCCATTCAGCATCGCTTCACACACATCCACCTTCTCCTCTGAAGGGCCAGACAAAATGGTTTTGCTCCGCCAGAATGAAAATGGATCGTTTTCATTTCCATGTCTGAGAGCTTTCGGCAGAAGAGCCGAGTCCCACGCAGCCCGGCGGCGTTCTGATCTCCGGCTTTTTTCTCTGTGCTGAAACCGAGGGGTCATTTCCCATCTCTGGAAGCTCATCCGACTGATTTTGTACTTCTCTCTCAGGACTTCCGCAAATCTCTCTCACCCTTGGTGGTCATGATGGCACCGGCATATTTCTTTTATTTCATTGATTCTTAATGTAATCGGTTCTTTTTGTCTCTGGTGGAAAATCTCTGCCCGCAGCACTGAGCTCGTTTGACACAGAGCTGCGGACAGCATTTTTACCACGGTGAACTTCCAAAATGGCCTTCAAATACATGATACATCCCCAGTTGCGAACCAGGCTGACCTCTACTGTGCCCTCACCCCATTTCTACCACAGTACCCAAAATTGCTCCACCCCTTAGCCTGTCAGGCTCCCCATCTCCCCAGGTTCCCACATCTCATCAATAGCAACGTTCTACCCTCAATACAGACCTGCAACCCACACATTAGTTGGATGTATATAAACCATGATGCTCCAATGCAAAGTCGTGTCACGTTTCATGTGGTCCTTCTGATTTATCTGGGGTGTGAGTAGTTTCATGCCAGAAAGGGGGAGGAAAACCTGGAGATTCGGGCCTGGGCAACGGTGCTCTTACTACGTCCTGGGAACCTTGAGTGATCAAATGCAACCCTGACTTTCTGGACCCTCTAAATAGCAGCATTCATCATTTAAAATGCTCTGTCTGCCAGTCTTGATCTCCAGTATTCTGGATTTCACCAGGCTGAATGAAATAAGGAGTAGATCTCCCGCCGACTGCTTCACCTCAAGCACAGCAACGCTCAAAAAGTTACGGGCCTAAATAAGGGTGGTGGCCTCTCGTGTTTCACTGAGGGCGAAAAAAAGTTTGCCTTGATTAACTTTGATGTATTTCTCTGTGACAGAAGCCATGACGTGGACACCTGAAAGCTCTTCCACGACTGAGGCCTTTGGATGCTGAACAGAAGGTGCTAACAGTCTGTGGACAGACAAGATTAAGACACAGACACAGGGAAACACAGAGGAATGTGGGAAAGCTGCAAGGGGCTGGAAGACCGATGGTACATGATCAAAAGTTCAAAGTTCAAAAGTGCCGCAAGGGAGTTAAACAGCAGCCTGCAAAACCCAACAAGAGTGCTCCAGGATACATGGGGGGTGGGTGGAAAAAGCTCACATTCTCATGGCATCTTCACTCCTTTTCTGGCTTTCAGACAGCCAGACCTCGCTGGAAAGTTCTTGCGCCCGGCCCCCCGGGACCTGGGACCGAACTGGCCGAGGAACAGCGGTTCCATCCATCGAACGCTGCTACATCTCGACAGGGTAGACATTTGCCTTATTCCACTCAAAATAAGTGATTTTTTTCCCCTCCAAACCATCTCCTAGCAAAAACTCTTCAGTGGTTCTCTGTGACCTTGAAGGAGAAGTTAATATAATTAAGTATTGACTCATTTAGGCCAGTTTAAGCCCTTAGGCATCAGTTTTTATGAAAAGAAGCTCTCAGTTAATTTCAGATCCTCGTCTTATATGTGACATGGCCGCCTTCCACTAGGGCTCCTAGGAGGTTCGGCGTGTTGTCTGGTGCTTGCGTGGCGATTTCACACACCTCCACGCAACATCTCCGCCCGGCGACACAGGAGCCGAGGTGCGAGCGCCTTTTTACCGCGGTGGCATTTGGAAAAGGGCAAGTTAATCAGCTTCGCGAGGACGCGGGCCGGGTGGGTAATCCCGCTGCTCGGCTGGAGAAGTCTGGCATTTGCTCAGTCTGAACCCTTCATGACATTCCTGGATATTAGATATTATCATTAACAAACGTAGGCGACATGTTAGATTTGCACGGCAGACTTCGCAGCGCTGCTCACACGCGTGTTTACATGTCTCCGCGGCGCAGGCCTGCGTCTGCCGGAGGTTTCCGGGACAATCGCGGCGTACGGGCTAAGTGGTCTTAAATATGGTGTTTTCGATATGTACCGCGGTACTGATGGGTATTTGAGAGCCAAGTCGTTCACCTCGCCGAAAAGACGGATAATTTGCCTCCCGGCCGATTCCCTCTTTACTTTCCTCGTTTTCCAAATTGAACGAAACAATTGTGAACACAGATCAGCTCTCGTGTAAACGATGCGTCATTTGAGGCAGCAAAAGGGAGTGATTTTCTGCAATTTGCTGTAGTGGGAAATTACATTTTGTAAACAGTGCAAATCTTCGCAAACAGAGTAAACTGTCTTTCAGCCCATCGTAAATATTTGCAAACGGCAAGAAAGCGCCGGAAAAGGACGAGTCCCATTTTTCCGCAGGCTTTTACTCCCGTTGATTTGATTTGTTTTTTGTTTGTTCGGGAGGATAATTTAGCACGAAAACGGAAGGGGTTTTTGTTTGCTTCGTTGGCTTTGCCCCCCCCCCACCCCCGGGGGAGAAAGGGCCTGCTTATCGAGTTGCTGTAATAAAAGAAAACGGAAACACGTGTAACCGGTACCCGCGCTTTGGAGGTTTGGCCACATTCGCCGAGTGACGTCCCGACCCTCGAAAATGAAATCTGTGCTGTGCAGCCCACGCAGTCACTTGTGATGAGTGTGTATGAAACACATCTGGGCAGCAGGTCAGTACTGCATCCTCACCAGGAGTCTCGGTGGAACCGGTGAAACTACACTGCGATGCCCAGCTGAGCAAACAGCTCTAACTACTTATTTACCCAAAGTTTAAGGTAGTTACCTTGACAATGACTGATGATATTATTATCACTGTAATCTGACAGCATCTTTTTCAGAGTCATTTCTTCTGTTGTTGCACTTTAGCTGTTACTCTGTTTAGCCAGGCTGCTCAGCAGGGGGTCAGAGTCATTGTCCATGATGGATACGACCCCGTCCTGTGTGGCCTCCTGGACTCTGCCATCTCACCGCTCTAGCAGATTCATAATCCTGCTGCATGAGTCACGTGTGACCTGCCACGTATCTCCTGTCCCTGTCACCTGGCACGGGCTCTCTGTAGCCTCAAAGCATCTGCAGCCCCCAATTCCTGCAGGACCTGATCTCCTGCTCTACCCCACCCAGACTGCTAGGCTCCTCTACCTCTGGCCACTTTGTAGTCCAGCAGATAAGTTCTCCAAACACAAAAGCCCAAAGGATCTCAGTTCTGGCTCTAACATGGTGGACTTATCTCCTTCTGTCCCTCAGCGTTGCTGAATCCCTCTCAACATTCAAGGAAGGTCTCAGAGCTCATCTCTACCTGTTGAGATGTAAATTAAATTTACATTCAGAGACAAAAGATGTAATCAATCCCCACACCTAAACCATCAGTGCAGATCCTGTTTGACGTTGTTTGGTTTCTTACATCGATCCTGAAAGCCAATACAGAGGAAACAGTTACTGTTTAACCAGTTTAGCCTGAGTGACCCTGAATCCTGGTGACCAGGCAGGTATGTTCAACCGCTGTGTTTCACCACCTGCAGGCAGGTAACGTGCAGCAAGGGAAGACCAACCACATATGTACGTCTGAAATAGAAAAGTACAAAAACGTGCTCGGGTGACGGTACAGCCACATATAATAAACGTCATCCCCCAAAACATGGCAATAATATACGATTTAGTCGATTTCAATGTTCAGATTTGGGTTTGCATTATTGTCGTTCTTGTTTGCCATTCATGCTGGTGCGGTGCGTCGTCATCTCCCGTTATAAACAAACCTCACGTGAGAACCACGTTTCTTTATCCTCCAATGAACGCAGGCGTGAAACAGCAGACATTTTGGCTCTTATCGTTGTTTCGTTCCTTCACATTACGGGGTGGCGCGAGACCAAAATGGTGCATTTAAGGGCGCAGTTTCACAAGCGACAAGAACGCTCGGCGAGACTGTGGACATGCGCAGTAGCGATTTGAAACGGCAGACATTTTGGCTCAAGCCGCGGGTTTCACACCCGCCGATGTTAGAGGAAAACATCATTCAACATGGCGCAGGGAGGGGCGCAGTTTCACAGACCGGAGCACTTCCGGCTCACGTGTGATCATGCGCAGTGAAGTTTCGGCTCCAGCTGCGATCGGGGTTGTTTTTGTTTCCTCGGCGGCTCCGCTGGTCGGGCGTCCCCGTTTCCATCGCCCGAAATCCACGGTTTACCGCCGGGCAGGACACAGACTTATCGCAAATAGCACCCTGCGAAGTTAAATGGGTGCAGCTTCGAGCGCGGAGGGCGAGAGGGAGCCGCTGCTCGGAGGCGCCCCGGTGGCGGCGCGACTACAGCCCGCCTACAGCCGGGTTTACGGCCGAAGATGGCTGGTGCTCGTCGTCTTCTCGCTGCTGGCCTTCATGCAGAGCGTGGTGTGGAACACGTGGGGCCCGATCCAGAACTCGGCTAAGCACGTGTACGGCTTCACGGACGCGGACATCGCCATCCTGGTGCTGTGGGGCCCGATCGGCTACATCCCCTGGCTGCTCTTCATGTGGCTCATGGACAAGAAAGGTAAAGTCCCCAGCGCGTCCCTCACTGTCCTCTCCTCCGCTGTCCTTGTTGTCCTTCGCACACACGACATAACACGCCTGTACCTCCCAGTCTTTCCTCACGGCAGATGTGCAGATGTTGGGGGGGACCAGAGGGGCCACCGAGGCGCAGGAGCTCGTCTGCACGTTCCGATAGATCGATGGGGTGGTTTGTGTTTACACAGACACGGCCTTAACGGAGACATCACGAGAAGGGGTCACCGGGGTAACCATGGCGACAGCGCGCCCGGCGCCCCGGACACGTGGGCTCCCCCGGAAAGTGCGGAGTGTGTGTGGAGGGGTCGTGACTGTTATTAGTGGACGCTCCAGACAAAAGCCCAAAACCCTGCATCTCCATCACCCCCCACCCAGAGCGGCCAGAATGTCTTGGTTTTCAACCATAAAGCATCTTGGCTGCCGGATCTCTTACAGCCAGTTTGCACGTGAAGTTGTGTGAGTTGCTTTCAGGCAGCGAGAATGAATTTGGACGTGATCTGGGCCCCAACGGCGAGAATACAAATAATATCATTGCACTGATTTCTCAGCTGCTGCACGAATATCACTTTGCATTCGTCTATTTAACCGACGCTTTTGTCCAAAGCGACTGGCGATATTAAGCTGCTTACTGTTATTTCCCATTGTCCCAGTTCCCCCAGGTAACTTTTACCACATCAGTTCAGGGTCAGCGCTGAATGGAACTGGGCTTCAAACTTGTGCTGTTTGAGTGGAAGGCAGCAGCTCTAACCGGTGTGCCCCCTGCTGGCCCCTTTACTTTGCTTTAGGGGGGTGGATGACAAGATTTATGAGTGAGGGGTGTAAACAGGGTTCATTCAGTCCAGTCGGGTGTTTCATACAGCAACAGCGGTGGGACTTTTCTGGGGACATAAAACAGTCATGAGCAGAACAGGCGCTCACAATGGCGGACATGACCGCGTGTCCCTCAGGTGATCACAGAAAGGGACGTTTCACCACCCCCCCCAGCAAAGAGGAAGTGAATCTGGTGCCTCTTTTGCCTACGAGTGGAACTTGAGACTTTCACATAACGGTTATGACCGGCTGTAAATCTTCAGCAAAGATGTCCGCGTTTATTCAGTATTACGGGTTTATTCAGTAACCTCAGTACTGCATTAAAACACCAGTTGCCCAAATTTTGTGGTAACTTTGATAATCAGTTAATGAAAGTTTGTTTTTTTTTAATGCATCTTGCTGTCTGCAGGCAGTCTGAACGGTTCGTGAAAGTCCGTGGATCGTGAAACCTTTTCTGTCTTGTGGTCATTGGAAGAACCTTCTGGAATGTGATGAACACCACTTGTGGAGTTGAGAGCCGTCCGGGTCACCTAAGAGGAACTACGACACCCCCTCCCCCCCCCGCGGGAAAGCATATGGTGCGCTGTGATGATTCTACATGTTCAGAGCTTATTTTTTTCCGGGGGGGGTGTAAACAAGGGCTGTTGTCAGGGTTACCGCGGTGACACTTGGGAGCGGTTGTGGTTGTGTAACGCTCACAAAGGGTTGGCTTGGTCACAGCAGACTCGTGGGAGGCTCTTGCTTTCCTGCGGGGTGGGACACGGCCCTCTGGCTGCTCACCTGATCCCGCTCGCCTCGTTTCACCCCAGGCGAAGGTGGGAGTCCGAAGGTACCGGCGAGGCGCTGCTATTGGCTGAGAGCTGTGTGACTGGCAGGTCACCTGTCCAGCGAAATGTGGACCGGATTGAGACTGGATGTCGGCCCTGGGTGGCATCTGCTTCTTGAAAGTCAGGGTGTCACGGTGTGAGATTTTAATGCGTCGGGGAATATTGCAGTTAACTGGCCTTACGTTTTTTTTTCAGGTAATTAAGTTGTTTTTTTTCAGGTAATGAGACTGGAGGGAACAGACTCGACATAACCGAATATTTTATTGTTTTATAACAACATTCTTTGGGTCCTGCAAACAGAACACGCGAGTCTGCTTTCAGTTGCAAACATATGATGGGGGAAAGTAGGTACCGGTGAGAATTCACTGTAGCTGCCTTTACAAGCTGAAATACAGCATCTGCCTTCTGAGTATTTGAAATTAGATATTTAAAATGGGTAAAAACAAATGACATAAAAAATGTTTCTACTTTTTTTAAAAATAAAATAGCCGACGGTTGGAGCAGGATAAGAGGCAGTTTCAGGCTAAAAGCGAATTAACCAGTAAACTACCCGGTCTAATCCATGTCAGACATAATGATTATAGAATATTTCCGGTTAAATGGAAGTGTTCAGAGGTCTGAGGCCGTCCCTCTCCTCCCTGGCCAGTAGACCTGTTTCCTCCCCAGGGGAAAATGGGCCAGTGGGTGGACTGAGCAGCGATTATGGGTGAAAATGTCTGTAAGTGTCGCTGCAGGAAGAACTCGAATGAAAATGGAAGTAGCAATAAAGCTGCTCCACTGTGAAGGACTCCAGCCACCGTGAGGCCTAACCCACGCTAACTAACCTGACAATAACTGGGTTATTTTTACCCTTTTGAGAGTGCGGAGAGACGGCTGGTGATCACGGAAGTGCCGACGCCGACGAGACACGTTTCCACCTTTGGCGACCGCTGTTTTTCGGAATGTTTTGTAAAGTTTATCTGTCGTCCTCTGCTACCCGCCTCAGATATCCAGAACGCTCCCACAGCGCTGATGTAAGGTGCTTTCTGGGTGGGTGTATAGCTGAGATGTTTTATCAGTTCTGTCATTTTTCGCAGTACGTCTGCTCTCTTTAGACTGACTGAAGTGATGCTGGACCATGTTTCTGGATCATAAAATGTTTAATTCATTTTCTTATTCCAAAATCACAACTAAAACGGAGTAAATTAGTGTTTAAGTTTTTTTTTTAAATCAGCCCCTTAGTTGCTTCTGACCTGAAAGGTTAAGAACTGTTTATTTAAAATAGTAAGCAATGTTTATTGATTTTGAGGGAGTGATTAGATTTAATGCAGTTCACAGACGTCACACTGAAAGCTGAGCGTGTTCAGTCAACAGAAAACAGTCGCACACCTTCTTCGCAAAGTAAGTTCCCCCCGGTTTCCCCAAAGCTGCGATACATCGAGTTTCGCTCAGTTGGTTCCCAAAGAATGCGGGGGGTGGTGGCGGTGGGGGGTGGGGGGGTGTTTGTGGCCTCATTAATATTCATGCTGCCCATTATGTCTCAAAGTTTTAGCGCAGTATTATATAACCACCCATTAATGCAGAAGATTTTAATGTCGGATTGAAGACTGAATCCTTGCAAGACCGTTGAGACTGAAGGATAAAGTTCTGTGAAAATGCAGGTTGCAGAAGTGAAAGCCAAGGATTTAAACTGTAAAAAAGGGACAACAATGTAAAATTAGCATATTTCTGTGAGGGGGGGCAGTCGGTAACACCAGTGGACAAAGGTGTCGGGTACGAAGCCTATTGAACATTCACTTATTGTCAGTAACCACTGGTCTAGTGCAGAGTCACGGGGGTCTGGTAGGTGAGGTGGGATCCCCACCCTGCATTCACTCACACACACACACACACACACACACACACACTGAGTCAGACTTGAACCTACAACCCAGGGCATGAGCCGCTGTGCCGCCCTGCATTACATCATAAGCGTTGTTGTGGTTTCCTGCTAAAAGCCGCTGTGCGTCATGTGAGGGTTTTCCTCACTGACTAATATTTAAGATATGAGAACGTGACACGTTTTTGGGTCAGACGCCTGAGAGCCGTGTGACACGCAGGTGGTGGGATGAGGTTTCCTGCCGTGACTTGACTCCCGATCACCGCACCGCCGGATCACGGGACGGGGCTCCTTTGGAGCGGTGGAGGGATTCTGGGTAATCCGGGCCCTGCAAGACGTGGGAAGGCGGCTCCGCGCGGGACGTGCGCGACAAGTGTCCCGCTGTCCTGTCCCCTCATCTCATTCCCTCTCTGTTAATAAAGGCGCTTCTCCCCTGATCTGAAGACAAGTGGCCTCTTTGAAGACGTCACACGTTAATGTCCACAGCGACCCCCCCCCCCCCACAGCAGAACTGACGCTCTTGGCTCCAATGGAACGGGTGGTGCGGCTGGACTCGCGTGTTTGTATGATGTGAAAACAGTGGCAGAGCGGCTGCTCCTCACCCTCTAACTCTAGCATCCAGGTTCGGATCCCTGCTAAGGCTCTCGTTCCCTCGATCGATGGGGTAAAAACGGTCACTGCAACGAACCGACGTAAGTCGCTTTGGAGAAGAGCGTCAGATGAGTAGATGCAAACGAAAGTGAATGTAATGCATGTTAGCAATGGGGTGAAAACAGCTCTTTCGGGATGGGGGGGGCGGAGTGTGGATAAGTGGCCGATTCATGGCTGGGGTGTAATTTTTAAAAAAAATTTTTTTTGGTGAAACACGAGTCCAGCTCAATCTGGGCATCTCGGTCGCCATGGCGACTGACTGCTCGGCTTCCTGTGTTGCAGGTCTGCGGCCGTCGCTGCTGCTGTCGGCCCTCTTCATGGTGCTGGGCGCCGGCATGCGGGTCATCCCCCTGCAGGACCTTCACCTCAGGAGATGGTGAGTTAACCGGGCAGCACGGGGCCTCAAAGCACCTGGGCTCTGGGTTTCCATGGGGGGTTGGGGGTTGAATCCAGCTCAGTCTGTATGGAGTCCAAAGAGATGTGTTCAAGGTGAATTAGTAACTCCAAATTGCGTTTAGTGTGAGCGTGTGTGACAGCAGATGAGAGAGTGTGTGTGTGTGTGTGTGTGAGACCCTGCTTTTAACAAGCACTTGTTGCTAAAGACGGACATTAAGGTGACCAGCGAGCGGAGTTCTGCACAGGGGTCTGAGTTCTGGGTGCCATCAGACCGTAAAAGTGACTCCACTGGTTGGCGAGCTGAAGTACCGATTTTATCTTGTTCCTCCGTCAAGACGAAGGTCTGTTGGCATTTGGCTGCCCTGGAGATCGGAGGAGCAGAGCGAGAGACTATTAATCTGCTGTAAAGGCCCCATTACGCCGTTCCGTGTCTTATTCTTCACAACGGACCCCGGGAAGCAGCAGCTGATGGGCTCCACCTCGCCTCTGACTGGGAACAGCTGCTGGGGGGGGGGGCAAAATAAAGCGCAGATACAGGCTGGATGTTGTTTTTATGGGATCAGCGGTATTGTGCTGTAAAGGTGTTTGGCTTCTAGTTGACAATATAACACTTTCCCGAATTGCTGTTTAATCATACGACGCCTGTTTTGCGGTGAAGTTTATGGCTGAGCAGTTAGCAGTGATGGTTGTATAACACAGTGCTGGATGTCCCTGCCAGCCCCCCCCCCACCCACCCACCCAGCCTGCAGGGAGTAGAAGATCCTTCACCAGTCGGTTGCTTCTGGTCGGGCGTTTTTTTTCTAAACACACTGCTCAGGATGACCCCCCTTGCCAGGCGGGGGGGTCCACAGCACGGCGTTAATGTGTCCCGACATGCGTAACCGTGCCCGGCGATTTCCCCCCTTCTGCGGCGAGGTTAACCGACACCGGCCCCCTCGTTGCCGAGTCAGCAGGGGGCGCCGTCTCTCTGGGTCGACGGCTCCGTGGCCCCGTGGCCCGTGGCTCACGTCGAACCTCGACGCTCGGCCGCGGCCGGTCGGCGCCCGAAAAGCCGCGACTCCCACCCGCCCTCGCCGCGGCCAGCAGGTGGCGCCGGTCGCCTTCAGGGATGGCCCGACAGCGCAGTTGTGAGGTTGCGTTTCCCCGCTTGTGTCCGTAAATAGTACCAGCGCATCTTCGCCGGAGGGAGCAAAGAAACCCGCACGCTTGTTTGGCGTTCGCAGGCCCTTCTTTACGTCTCCTCGCCTCCGGAGGACGGACTTTAATGAGCCGATGAATTAGATTGTGAGGACAGCGGCGGAGGCGTCTTCCAGTTCTCCGCGTTTTTCGACTGCAGCAATTACGTGTTGAACCTTTTTTTTCCATCACGTAAACAGTCGGAGATCATCTGAGTTTAATTTTGAGAGACGCTTAAAAATATCGGTGATTACAGCCGTCGGCTGTCAGGCCGACCGGAAGCCCTGCCGACCCCCGCCGGTCTCCTCCGCTCACTGACGTCTCCTGGCCCTGCTGGAGCTTAAAAACACCCGTCGTCTGTTTGTTTCCCACGTATGTCTGATGCGCTGATCGCCCCCGATCGCGCTGGGGGTCCCAAATGTGCTGATTGTTGTCGGGAACCCCCCCCCCACCCACACCTCCTGAAAGGCTTTTGTGGAATTCATCCACAGTCCACATTTTGTTTTGGCTTATTTTTCGACAGAGGACTGATGGATGCTGTGAAAATGGTTGCGTTTGCGGTGCCTTTCCCTCAGTGGCCCTCCTGCCGCAGCACCTTGACAAGGAAGCAGTAAAAATTGGGTAAAAGCGGGTAAATCGGTGTAAGTCGCTTTGGAGAGAAGTGTCAGGTGAACGAATGGGCGGGAATAAACAATAAGCCGTATGCAGTCAAGCCGCTGTGGCGCTGAAGTGCCGCGTGTTCTTGCCGGCTCATCTCGCCGGGACTGCGTCACATAGAGGAGTGTCGGTCCACGTGAAACGCGTCACGCCGGGGGAGGAGGGGGTGGACACGTCCCTCCTATCTGCGTGTCCGTCCTCCAGCCCTCCTCGTTTTTTGACCGGTTTTACCTACTGCGGCAGAGATTTAACGGTTTTCCACAGTTCCTCCAGCTGCTCTGGTTTCCTCCCACAGCCCCGACAACGTGTGTTTCAGGTAGACCACCCTCTGCTACAAATGTCACCTTTGCATTCAGAGGCGTTTGTTTCTGCTGCCGTCTGCAGGCTAATCCACGGGGGTCAGCTGCTGAACGGTCTAGCGGGTCCCACCCTGATGAGCGCCGGGCCGCTGCTCTCCACCACCTGGTTCGCTCCGGACCAGAGAGCCACGGCCACGGCCGTCGCGTCGCTCGTCGCCTACCTGGGCTCGGCGGGGTCCTTCCTCATCGGCCCCCTCGTCGTCCCGGCTCCCAACGGCACGACGCTGGCGCACGCGGTTAGCGCCTGGCGGGGGGGCCACATCGAGGAACGTCTGCAGCTCGTTCTGTACGCAGGTACCGTGGGCCCAGCCGGCGCCGTCCTCCACGCTTTCGCAACCCTCACGCGACCTTCCGGAGAGGGACGAGCTCCGCCTCCAACAGCACCGTCTCGCCTCCCCGCAGTTCCCCGCGTCACCTGCGCTTTTACAGGGGAGAGTTGAGCGTAAACAACCGTCAAACGGACTTGTGTGTTTCTCGGAGCTGAGACCCCGCGTGCTGAGTTTGAGTAAAGGAGGACCGTGTTTTGCTTTTCCCCTAATTGTCGATTTTAAAATTAGAAATGCTCAACTACGACTTTTCCTCGGTCCTTTTTATTTGCAGTTGCAGTTCTCCACTTGCCTGTTTTCTCCAGTTTCTGCTGCAAACACAACCTGTCTTAACAGGGAGACAGTAGATGTGAGGGAAAGGGCAGTGCCACCTCAGTCGCACTCACTTCCACGGTGTCTACAGCTTGTACTCATGTTCCTGAGTGATGATGCTCGATAACAAGATACGGATCCGGAGATTTATCACTCAGCAAAGTAGAAGTTCACATAGGCGTCTTTTTCCAGTTACTTTAAATTCGTTTTCATTTTAATCTACATCAATTTACCATAAATGTGTATTAATTCTTACAAAGAGTAACAAATATGTGAATATTATCGCTTCATCTAAGCTGGGAATAACCTGCGGAAAGTCTGCGCGTTAAGCTCCTCTTGAACGTGATTCTGTGGTAAATGTGTCTGTGGAGTTACGAACGGATGATGGAAGGGTCGTGACCTCTGGAAGCCGCCAGTTTGAACCAGTGACCCTCAGCCAGGGACCTCTGGCCCCTTCGCTGCGGCGGATCGACGCGGAGCCAATTCTGACCGCTTTCGCCAAGTGTTACCATGACAGAGTCGCTGAGCCGGGGCCGGCGGTCTCGTGCGCCCACTCCCCCGGGGTGGAGGGGGACGCTAAGCCACTGGTGTTAATTCACTCGACCGGGCACCGACCCACACGACACGGGCGCTCGCATGCTGTTGCCTGGCTTGAAACCCGGCTGACAAAACTCAGCTCCAGCGATGGTGTGGAAGCGGTTTTTGACCCCCGCTGCGCCACGCGAGCGNGTGCGCCCACTCCCCCGGGGTGGAGGGGGACGCTAAGCCACTGGTGTTAATTCACTCGACCGGGCACCGACCCACACGACACGGGCGCTCGCATGCTGTTGCCTGGCTTGAAACCCGGCTGACAAAACTCAGCTCCAGCGATGGTGTGGAAGCGGTTTTTTGTGGCGCAGCGNGGCTTGAAACCCGGCTGACAAAACTCAGCTCCAGCGATGGTGTGGAAGCGGTTTTTGACCCCCGCTGCGCCACGCGAGCGGGGACTCAGGCTCTGTTCATCCGATAAGCATAAATTACTTGGGGGACTGATTATTTGAAAAATGGCCGTAAATGTGGCGGCGATAGCTGATAAGACACCAGTGCACAATACGGTTTTATTATTGCAGCGCACATGTAGATTATTTTGATTTGCATTTCAATTTTTTTTTTGTCATGGATAAGATCTGGATAAAAATTTGTTACTGTAAAAGTTTCTGTTCGGATACCAATATACAGGCATTGATTTTCAGAGGTGTTATAGCGAAAATTGCGACAGGGAGTTTGCATACCGAGGGACTGCTGTAGTGGTAAAAGTTACGCGGGTGGTTTTTGTAATAAATGCGTCGGACAGAAAGTCATTCGCGGTTGCTCAGTGGATCCCAGCTTCAGTTCATGAGCGATCAAGTTAAAAGCGGGAATTAACCCTGAGCAGTAACTCCGGCCCCCGAGGGTTCGGCGCGAAACTCCCCTGGCGTTTCCGTCCGCAGTCCGAAGCAGCCGGGAAAGGTAGCGAGTTCGCTGCGGTCGTATCGCAGCTGTTTTCCTCACAGGAATAACATCTCGTATTGTTCTGCTTACGAAGAAATCCTTGGTTGACTGTTATATAGGTGCTTAAGAGTGTTTTTACTGATATTTGGGGAAGTTGGTGGTGCCGGGAACACTGTTATGCTTCCCTTTGAAAACAATGGAATACAGGCTCCCGCTTTCCCACAATTCAGTATCAGACAAGTTGTGAGGAACAGGTGAGATCCGGACGATGGGCGAGAGCCGTAAGCGTAAGTTCCGCAGCGGAACTGTGGCAGAAGCAATGATTCAAACGCAAATTCTTTGATGGGAAGCTAATGGTTCTAACTACTGAGCCATCTGTTCCAGGTGGTATAGAATTAGGTGGCAGGTTCTGAATTTTATGAACTAAATGGATCCCCAAGTACAGACAGGGCAGTAAATTTTAAATCTCATTCCAATGTATTCATTATATATTTATGTGACTTTCAGCTTGGTCATTTTTACTGTGTCCGTCAGCGGTTGTGGGGAGGAGCTGTGCCGAGCGTGTCACTTCCCTGCGCATCTCTCCCTGCAGAGTTTGGCGCCATCGCTCTACTCTTCGTGGTGGTGCTCTTCTACTTCCCGTCGCGGCCCCCGGTGCCGCCCAGCGTGGCCGCCGCCAGCCAGAGGCTCAGCTACAGGAGCAGCATCTGCCGACTGCTCAGGTAGGACCCAAACTCCACCCTGCACGTGTACATCTTCGCAGTCCGTCCCTGACGCGGCACCCGCGAGCGGCCCAGCTCGGCCACCTGCCGAACACCTCGCTTCCCGGTTCGGAACCGTCCTGGTCGCGGTGCCGCAACCGGGGAGCGGCGATGACCGCGGGACATGGGATGTTGGGGGCTTCTTGTTCACGCAGATTTGCATTACGGGCCACGCCATGGGGAAAGCGATGAGGGGAGAGAAGACAAAGCAGGGGGCCGAGCAGCTCCCGTTCCAGAGCTGTGAGCACATTATCCTTGGGGCACAGAGGCCCTTGTCCCGCTGCCTCTGGAGGGGGATTGTGGGTCGGCGCCACGCCTGGACGAGCACACGAGCCCAAAGTCTCGTGCCGCTTTACCCCCCTTTGTTGTTGACCGCTGGGTCGGACCGGAGCGCTTATCTGCTCGGCGCTCCGCTTCACCCCGAGGAAGAGATAAGATTAGGGGGGGAGAGAAAAGGCACGCGAGTCCGGAGAGCCCCGTCCTCAAACAGCGGCTCTCGAACCGCCTGCTAGATTTTACTCTCCACCAGATGAAACGACGCGGCCCAGTGTTTATTTCGTTGGGAAGATGCTTGAAAATTCTCTTTGTACCAATGGAAAAAGTCGGTTTTAATAAATGGTGGTTATAGTTTATAGATTAGCGTTCAGCCGGTTCTTCTCCGGATGCTGCGGGTCGGGTGGCTTTGCGCTAATCGGGTTACTGTCACAAAGTGACCCGAAAGAGTGGCTTATTCAGACTTTTTGGAAATCAGATGCCATGTGACGTCTAGGCTGTTACGTTGTCCGTTGGGGTTGGGATCCGGGCGCTGTCGTGGCCGCAGCGGAGGAAGACCGGGCTCACCGGGCTTCGGTCGCCTTTCGGCAGCGGGAAATCTCGGCGCGTCGGCAACACAGATCCCTGCGCGGTGCCTGTCTGCTTTGCTGGAGAGACGTCCCGCCTTAAACCTGACGTTCGGGGGGGCCGTGCGGGCGGCAGGGAGGGAGGGCACCTTCCAAAGCCACTGGAGCAGATCAGGCCCTTTTGGAAAGGGACTCCCCTGCAGACCCGGACTGGCGTGTGGGCCCAGGTCGCCGTGGGAGCGAACGCAATAACACAGATTGTTGCACGTGAAAAGGCGCCGACGCGGCCAGCTGTCGCTGTGTCTTGCGGTTCGGTGCCCCCCCTCCCCCGCACCACGTCGCGACCTTGTCAGTTTCTCCTTAAATTATTATTGTTGTTATTGTTCATTTATCTCATCCTTTTTTTCAAATCGACTTACAATATTAGGTATGTGTCCCAGGCTGCTTTTGACTGTCGGGTTCAGACCAAGAACCTGGATTAGGGATTTGAGGAGGAATGCACCAGTGTCCTTTCTCTGCTGAGAGACCCGGGTTCGAATCACATTTCTGCTGTCATGTCCCTGATCAAGGTGTCTGTCCTCAACTGGCACAGTGTCGGCTATTAGATGGGTAAATCACTGTCAGTCACTTCAGAGAAAGACTCTTAACAAGTAAACAAATATATAGTGACAATAATGAGATCAGATGAGCAGCACAGAACAGTCACGCTGTCCAGGTGTCGTCCCTCAGGTGGGTTTAGCAGACCTTCCCGAGGGTCTCACAGGACCACACCTTTTTGCTGGAACGAAAGTTACTCGAGGCGTCCAGCTGTCTCCCCTCCGGCTTTCACGTGTCTGCAGCCGTGGTACTGCAGAGCGCTGGGGCTCCCCGCCCCCCCCAGCTTCCTTTCCGCTAACGCTGTCCTCTTCCTCCCCCCGTCCAGCAACGTGCGCTTCCTCATGATCGCGCTGGCCTACTCGGTGCCCACGGGGGTGGTGGCCGGCTGGTCCGGAGTCCTGGACATGGTGCTCACACCCGCCAAAGTCAGCCAGGTAAGATCCCCAGGTCACCTGCCATTGTGCTGAAAGGAGCCGCCGCAGTCGTGACTCGCGCTTGAGCTTCAACTCTTTCAACTTCCTTCACCAGAACATCACAGGGAACCGAGGGCGTAAAGGCAGCGTCAGTCTGCCGCGCTGCTGCTTGACCCTGACGGTGTGTTTTCATGATTTACTTTACAAATAATTAAATTAGCGACGCCGGTTACCGTACGGTTCTAACTAATCCCAGGACGGCCGCGGCGGCGCCACAAGGTACCGTCTTCACAACACGCTCCCCTTTTTTGGTCTTAGCCTCAGTAATTAAAATTGAACAAACTTGTCGGAATGCTTTGAAATTCAAAACAGCCCTTAAGGAAACTAATTATGTTTTTAAAGATTCAAAAAAAAAAAAACAGAGACACCCAGCGCGGTTCGTGTCCCGGCCTCGAGCCGTTCCTCGCGTTATCAGACGTTTTCACAAGCCGTCGGGCTTCAGTTAAGTCTTCTTCGGCGACCTCTTAATGCGACGTGACGCGGCCCGGTTACGGATCTGTTCCCGATGCGGCGAGTGACGCGACAGGTGTGACCACACGGAGAGCCCGAGGGTCCCTGTGCCACGCAGCCCCAGGAGACTCCGGGTCAACAAAGCCCTGCAAAGTTGCCCCCTGGTCTTTCACTCGCGTCACTTTCCCACCTTTGGAAGGTCTTAGAAAAAGTCAGGGATGTCGTTCAAGTTCTCCGTCACCCTGCAGCGCGTCTGTAGCACGAAGCGCCTGCTGTGTGCCGAGCGTTGGTGGAGCGCGGTGTCAAATCCGTTGTGGGAAGTATCTACCGGGGGTTTGTAAGCCGGATAACCTCTGGGCCGAAAGGGTGGCGGGTCCTGATGCCTCAGGTTCCTCCTCCTCCTCCTCCTCCTCCTCCTCCTCCTCCTCCTCGCCCCACCGCGTTTCCGTAAAGGGCATCTTTGCCGGGGATCAATCCTCCCAATTGGTATTTGGACAGCAGCCATTTTTCTCCTGTACTCTCTAATATCTTCTGAAGCTCGACGATGAAGAGAAATGCTGCCAGTTTTGCCCCAGTTGTATTACCCAGAGCCTCAGCTGGGGGACACTTTCACCTCTCAAAGTTAATGCATTAAATAATTCAGATTGAAGGCTTATGGTTCAGTTCAATTTTGAGACTCTGCCCTGTAAGCCAGACACAAGTCTCCAGACTGTAGTCCGCCAAAACACACCTCACACACTCTGCAAGCATTCTTCTTCTTCTTCTTCTTCTTCTTGTTATTATTAACAACAGCAGCAACAACAATCAGTTTAGTTTAGTTGATGCTTTTATTTAGAAGGGTCATTTTTACTGTATCTATGCAGGGTAGGTACCTCGAAGGGGTGTACTGCAGCAGGCGGTGGGGTTTGAGGCCTCGCCCACCTGCAGTGAGGTGTATGTTTTTCCACCTGGTTCTGCAGAAGCAGCAAGGCAGAAAAATATCCGTCAAACGTATGGAGATCGTTTTTCATCAGACTCCAAAAAAAGTGTCTTCCATACAGTGTTTGTTTGTTTGCTTTGGGGGGGTTCAGACAATGAAGCCGAAGAAAATTTACGTTTTTAGTTTGCCGGGCGCCTGCAGCTCAGCGTTATCTGTTGCAGCGACAGCTTATTGACACCGTCAGTATCCGGGCAAAAGCTTTGGCTTTAAAATGACTTCAGAATTAAAATGTGTTCTGTAACAAACACTCCATTAGAGGAAGGGTGTCCTTGACTTGAGCGTTTAGATGAAATTAGAAGTTGCTGGAACTTTATGTGGAGCAAAGGGCCTAGAAGGAGGGAGCCAAACGGCTGTCGATGAAGTGCAAAGTGAACCCGCATTGCGGTCAATGTGAGCAGCAGGCAGCGGTGTGGATGGTGACGTCGCCATTACGCCCTCAACGCGAACACACACACACACACACACACACACACACAGGTTAATCTGCACCGTTTTTAGCAGGTCTGTGTCGAGGTGCTGCCTCCGGCTTTGCCGCGACCCCCTAACCCCCTGCTTGTTTTTCAGGTGGACGCAGGATGGATCGGGTTCTGGTCTGTCGTCGGGGGCTGCGTGTTTGGGGTGGCGATGGCCAGGTAAGCAGCGGAAACACTGCCCCCCCACGTTTAGCGGTTCCCTACTTTGCATGCCCGCCCCCTACTGGGGAAAATTGGACACTGCCGTTGACAGTCGGGCCCTTTCCGGGATGCCGCGCCTTCAGGTTTAATATTTAAAGCCAGGCTTCAAGAGTTAACTATACAGGCTGTCTTTAGACTCACCTGATCTTCTACAACCATAACGAAGCCCCTTGAAACGGTTGACTTGCTACAGTGAAATGTTAGATCAAAGCGCTGCCTGTGTAACGTGATAGAAATAATGGTGTCAAACGGCCCATTTGGTTGTGTCCATAAATGTTCACCCTATCCAGCCCCGTTTAGTATTCAAAGTTAAAGGGAAGAGCCTCGGAGAGGCGCACTCCGTATCGACCCCCAAACAAATGCCCCTGTTTATCCTTTTCCGTCAGCTAAGTAAGGGATTACTTTTAAACGGAAATCCGTGTGGTCGTAAATTCTTTTTTTTTTTTAAGACAGTTTGCTGTACTTGACCTGTGAGGGGACATCCACGCCTGTTGTCTCCTCCCCGAAACGCTCTGCTCTTTGTGGGTCTCGTTGGCGAGGACCCGCTGCGGGAGTCTGTCCGCTGGGGGTCGGCGGTGGGAGAGATGCCGGCCCTTGTTTTCCGGTCTCCCGCGCGGAGCTGGAGGGTCAAGAGTGCCACTTGTCTCCCGGGTGTGGAGTCCGCCCGAGCGGAGGGCTGACAGACAGGCGTACGCTCCGTTCGGGGCGGATCGATGGGGGGCCGCCGCCTTTTAATCTGCTGAAAGGTGTCGTTAAGGAGATGAGCTCATATTTCTTCTTTAAAGTGATGCCTTTGATCGATCGATCTCCCAGGGCAGAAGCGGGAGGGGGCGGAGCCAAAGCCGGCTTGTTTTTTGCATGTACAGATGTAGCAGGGGGTGTGACCTTGCCCTGCCCCTTAGAGACAGCCCCGCCCCTTGCAGGAGCCTCAGGGTGGGATACTGCAAAGCAGCGGCTCTGGTACAGTGTAAATTGAGGTGTAACGGAGGACGGTTTGCTTCTCTGTGGGCCCTGGTTTGAATTCAGCAGCTGGAGCTCCAGGAAAGACTAACGTGGGGGGTACCTGCCTGCCTCGCCGTCCTGTGGGCCTCGGGAATTGACCCCACAGGTCTCTGGTGGTCTGTATTGTTTAGTCAATAGTGTAGCCCTGTTGGTGACGTGTGAGGTCCATGTCGAGTTAGCAGGAGCTCCAGAAAAATGGTCAGAGATGGCAGGTTAGGCTGCAAGTCCAGCTGGACTCACCTGACCCCTACTGGCTCTTTCCTTCTTCAGAAAGCTGTTGACCTCAAAGCCTGGTACTGACTGGGACTGTAGGAGCAGATTAACACACGCACACACAGCAGGGGTCTTACCTAGAAAACATGGAATCAGCAAAACTTTAAAAGCCTAGTTGGGTGCAGTGACATCACTAAATAAGGGAGGAAATGAAATGCAGCCAAAAAAAGCTTTTCACATTGTGTCGACATTTTACGCGCTTCACCGACCTACCCCACCTTTTCCGGTTGCGCTCCAGGTTTGCGGACTCCATCCGGGGGATGCTGAAGCTCATCCTGGTGCTGATGTTGGCAGGTGCATCTTTGGCCTCCACCTGGTTCACCCTCACCTGTCTGACACGGGTCACCCATCTCCCCTCCACAGCAGGTAGGTGAGGCACGATGAAACTGGGGCGCTTTGATGTGTTCCGAGCCGGAATGGCGGAGACTGGTACGAAACCCACGGGCCGCAGGGATTTCCGCTGTGCCTGGATCAGACTCCCGATGAGCGTGTTGGTAACTAACACCTGCTCTGTCAGCAGCCAAGCGGTTTTCCCAGCTTTGTTTGTTCGTACCAGGCAGCGAGAGGCAGCGAATCCCCAGCCAGCCCCGGGGCTCCTGGCAAACGCCGTGTTTGTTTTCCGAGCAGCACAAAGAGGACACGGCTCACAGGGAGCAGCGCTGAGCTTGTTTGTCTTTGGCCATCTGGGCTTTCTGCTGCAACCAACCAACCCAGGGGACAGCACACGTGTGTGTGTGTGTGTGTGTGTGTGTGTGTGTGTGTGTGTGTGTGTGAGGGAGAGAAAATGAGTGGTTAGCTGACAAATGGAATGCAGGTCCCTGCAGGACACACATCTCTTGAATGGAGGAAGTCATTTGGCCTGTAATGCAGTAGATGGTTTCTGTGGCAACAGCTGACCAGCCGTGGTGGTTCACGAGCCCCTCCGTGAACCCTGCTGCCCACCAGACCCCACCCGGCTCCCTGCCCCTCACACCTCCATCACCTCAAAAATAAGCTGCGGGATGTAAAAGACCCATCGGGGAGTGCGTGAATATAGGCCCCCTGCTGCAAACATATGTACCTCCTTCATGTTCCAGTTCACATGTCGTGTGTGGGAAGGACCGTGACAGCGAGTCCCCTAAACACTCCGTGTCCCTGTCCCCTCCTCACACAGCCACTCTCTACACGTCCTGCATCCTCGTGGGCATTTTCATCAACAGCAGCGTACCCATCTTCTTTGAGCTCTTCATCGAGACGGTCTACCCGGTGCCCGAAGGAATCACGTGCGGCGTGGTGACCTTCCTCAACAACCTCTTCGCCGGCCTCCTGCTCTTCTTCCTCACCTTCTACATCACAGGTAAGAGGTGCCGGAAACAGGCGGCAGGTTTGGTTATTTTTCTTCTGGTCACATTTGTCAACTATGCTACCTAGTGCCCCTTTTGTTGCAAGGAAGTTCTACACACACACACACACACACACACACACACACATGCACACACACACAAGGCTGTTTAGAGATACCTGTCAACCTGAAACACGTCTCGATTGTGGGAGGAACTGTACCGGGACACGGGACGAAGGTGCAAACTGCACGCAGACCGAGCAAAAGCCCAACTCGCAGCTCCAGCCTGTGAGGTACCAGAGGTGCCTGCTGCGCCGCTGTGCCCCCCAGGTTTACGCTGGTGGGCAGAGCTCACACGTGCAGTACGTTCTAGCTTTTTGTTTGAGCAAACGCAGTCGGTCGGCACTTTGTGTTTGTTTGAGCGAGCCCGTGTTTGAACTCGCGTACTTTGCGCGCAGCGTCGCAGAAGTGTGTGTGGGATGCTCTTCAGCAGCCTGCCTGCCCGGAATGGTTAGCCCACTTTTACAGCGCGTTCTTTCTCACGATGTTTTGCCGCTTCCCAAGCTGACGGGAGGTGTGACGTCCTCGAGACGAAGGCGGTCGGCCCCGCCGGGAGAACAACTGTCACGTCTCGTCTGACCGCAGAAGAGGCGGAAAGAGGATCGGATTAGCAGGCTCTCGATCGCCCCGGGGGAGCAGCGCCTGAAATCGGAATGAGTAATAAATAAATACGTAAGCGAGGAGATCCGTTTCGGCTCCGTGTCACGGCGGCGGAGCGGAACTCGCCGCCCCTGTCGGGCAGCTCCTCCCCGCGCCCGTCTTCGGTTAGCGTTAGCATTGGCTTCAGCGTTGCTCCGAGCGCAAGGCCGGTGTTATCCTGTGCACGGCAGGCCAGCGGCCTCTGGACCGCAGGGGGAGATTAAACCGAGGTGAGTGAGCTTAGCGCAGCTTAGGGAGAGATCTGGTTGCTTTACAGGCACGAAGGCGCTTTGCACAGGAGCTTCCGGCAGGACGGCTTTGACGTCTCCCGATTCGCCTGGGGATGAAGTTTGAGTCTTGTCTTTTTCGTCTTTCTCCAACTGAACACGTGCACCCTGCTCGCCGCCACCGCGGGGGAGTAACCCCCTGCCGCGCTGCGCTAATGACCTACCTCTGTATCCTCTGCACACCCTTGGAGTTTTGTCGGTGGCTTCATCGGAGCTTTGGCTCATTGCCCCCCATCTCCATCTGCCTTGCTGGCCTCGGTCCCTGACTGACCTCACTGTGCGTCGGCGACTCCTGGGACACCTTCTCGTCACAGAGAGCGGCGATGGCATCCGATGCCACGACTCCCTTTACCGCTCCTCGGGCCACGTGTGCCTCGACCAGCATGAAGAAACCGTGCCGGCCGGGAGATTCGATCTGGATACTGCAGTCGCCCCCCCCGCCCGCCTGCCCGCCTGCCACCTCGGCGTGTTTTTAGTCTTTCTGCTCCCAAGTTTGCGTAATGAGCCTTTGTGCCGGGAAACTCATTTCCCGCAATAAGACCCTTGTTTCAGCCCCGAGAGGAATTACAACAATAAATATTGAAAAGCGCTTTCAAGCTCCAACTTGCTGTGTTCAAGCGCTCCTATACAAGACTTTGTGTGCTATAAACTCACGTCAGTTGTAGAATGGGGAGGGGGGGGGCAGATAAGAGCAACGGCGGCACTCGTCCCACAGCCGATCTCTGACCTCGCCCGACCCTCACCTTTTACCCCGAAGGCACAAGCGGCTGTGGTGCTCTGGGGATTGTGGAGATAAAGTGTGTAAATACACTCTTGCCGCACACTTTACGTGGGGGGTCCGGTGATGGAGATGAGCTTTCTTTGCCGTCATTCTCGCGGCGTCTCACGCGGATCGACGCGGCGCCGACGCCGAAGTAGACGGCCTCAATCGAACCTGTGGTAACTGGCGTGCATCTCGGCGCGAGGGGTGGGGCGGGAAAAAACTTGCAGGCAATTTGCTCGTCCGAGAAAGAAAGTGGCGGCTGAGGAATTATTGCTCCGCTACGATCGCTCGCCCGCGGGAGTCTGCGAGCGGCGTTCGGGTTTGTTTTCCTCTGTTTGTTCTCGTTGGGCAAAACTCCCCAAGTGGGTGGAGAAACGGCCCCCGCTCCTTTCCTTAGGTGCCCCCCTCCCCCGTCTCAGACTAAATCAGAAGAGACGCGTCATACAGACAAGCTGCTTCCCTGGTGGCTTTAGGGTAAAAGTCTTTGTTGGAAGTATTTAGTGTAGAAGCAGCAACCCTCTCACCTCCTGGGTGCCCTTTCACGGCAGGTTGGGGCGTGCACACCTCAGGCGGGGGGGTGTGCTGGGCACTCATTACTATTTTACAGCCGAGCCAAAGTGCTCCACTGCTCACCCCCCCCGGCCTCGATGGGGTGTGAGAAGACCCCACGCGTCGCAGAGAAATGAAGCTCCGTGGTGGCGGAAGTTGTGTTTTCCCGCTGCAGGTATCGGCCTCATTGGAGCTGGAAGAGACGGGGTTCTCCACGCTGCCTCCTCGGCCCCTCCTTGAGGTCACTACGTCCTTCTGCGTTGCGGAACGTGGTTTTCGGACGATGCGGGTTCCGCGTGACCCACGGCGCGCTTCCGATTCCCTTTAGGCTGATTAAGCTTCTCGGCTAAAAGGACTAACTGCTGTTGCCAGACAGGCGGCAGCGTCGCTAACGCAGGAAGCTAAAGGCTGCTCAGCCCGTGACCTGATTCGCTATTTTTAACCGCAGCCCCTTGAAGGACGTTGCTGTGCAGCGGTTGCACGGGATGTTGTCATCCTCGGACTAGCAGACACACTTTCCCCAAGCGACGCGTGCTACTCTGACTCTCTCCCAGCTTCTGCTGTAGCGTGACAGATGGAAGGCCTGAAGATCTTCACGGATCTACACGGTGGTGTTTCAGAAGGACATTCCGGTTTAAGAAGGGTCCTGTTCACCTCCCCCTCCCCCAACAAGGGTGGCTCTGCTTGTGAGATGAACAATCGGGCTGTTGCACATCCCCATTCAGGGTCGGAGCCTCGGTGGCGGATTAGCAACAGCTCGATTGTTCGTCTCATGAGGTCTTTGGCTTTGACCAGCAGACCATGAATGTGCAAAGACAAAGGCTTTGTCTCAACGTTCAAATGTAGGATATGGATAAATTAAAAGGGGTTGTTATTCTGAGAGTGTAGCACGAGTCAAAATTTTGGGTACACTTCCCCCCCCATCTTTAACAACATTTTATACCATTAGACAAGTCATTGGTTTTAGGTTGAGTTGTGCTTCACTTCTCTTCTTAGCCAAGGAGTTTCTTTGTGGTCTTTCGGCCAGTACCTCGCTGAAGAACGAAGGTCTCCTCGATTAGTCGTATCCTTAACGGAATAACCCAGATGTGTGGTATGATAGCCGTGCCGGTTGAGACTGCCATGGTCTCCAGCTCTCTGACCAGCAAGGCCACTTTTCATTCATCAACGTGCAGTTTCTGCTGGTTTCAAATAGTTGCGCTCAAACTTTTGACTGGCGCTGTACCTGGATTTTAGGTGGACGGTCCCTCGGCAGAGTTTATATGACCTGCACACTGACTTTGAGAACTTGTAGGCTGACCTCCTGCATTCAGCAGACCGGTGCCGGATCATCTGCCGACGGTCGAGTTAACATCAACGTCGCAGCAGCACAGGTTGACCGCTTGGTTGCAACTGGTTAAGTCGTTTGAGTCACTGAACTGGTTCTCCCTCGACTTCCATTGGCAGGTTGGAGATACCAAGCCAGGAGGGTCTGGCGGTCACGGTGGTACCGGCCGTTTGACTGAATTGTTGCTCGTCTTCTTTCTGCAGACCTTTCCTGGCTCAACTGGTGCCTCACAGGTTCCTGTCTCTTCAGCCTCGTCCTCATCCTCTTCTTCAGGGAATCCTACGACCGCCTCTACCTAGATGTCTTTGTCTCTGTCTGAGTGGAGCCTCCTTTTAAAGACTGGAACCCTTTACCCACGAGCCTCGTCGCTCCAAACCGCACAGAGGAAAGAAAACCCGGAGCCCGAAGGCACAGCGTATCCCTCGGTTTCGGTGGACGTTTTGTCAATGTTTTTGTCTTCTACAACGAATCAGAAAAATGTTCATGTTCATCCTAATGTTGATTATGCATTTAACCGAGAACCACGGCTGATCGAAGATCCCTTAAATGTTAGGTAGGCGAGTCGGGTGGATGTGTGTGGAAACGCCCACTAGTTGTCTGTGACCTGCTGTAAATGGGAGTGTTTTTAAGTGCTGCACGGCTGTGACGTGAGGGAACATTTTCTCCTTGTTTACATTTGCCTGTTTAGGAGGCGCATTGGGAGCCCTACAAATGCGCTCCGTCTTACTCCGACCTGGCCCAGAGGGGACGGTTTTAAGAGCCTCAGTTGTACTTTTAGGCATTTCTTTACTTTTTAAATCGGGATCGATTATTTGTCGTGAACGAGGCACGGCGTCGACGGCCCCCCTCGGTCGTGTAACCGCCGGTCACGCCCTCTCGGCTCTCGCCCATCAGGCGGTAGTGCGGCAGGTCGAGGCTTCTGATCGGCCGAGCCCCGGGGGGCTCTTTTCACCGGCGTGTTAATGGAAGGGTCCCTTCCTTACGCCGGTTTGGGGAGGGTGCGGACGAGATGAAGCGGACGTGCGTCGACAAAGGCCAGGCATTTTTACCTTTTTACGTAATTTGCATGTTTACAATTATTTCAGTGGCTAATACACTAACACAGAGAAGACTATAAGCATATTTTGCGGACCGGAACATTACACGTGCGCAGCGGGGGGCCGTAAGAGAGCCCAGCGGCCGCCGAGTTAAAGTACTAGGACACGCAGTGGCGAGCGCGGGCCAGCAGGGGTCGTGGTGTGCAAGAGGGCCTCTAAGGGGCCGAAGGTGGAGGAAGGCCGTCCGCTCGCTGGCTGCTCGGAGCCTCGCGCAGCGACGTTGAGGCTGATCGTTCCGACATTAACGCCTTTAATGATTTCTGTGATGTTTTTTAGTGCAGGAGAACATGGTGAAGCATTAATTCACGACCATTAAAATGAACGGAACGGCGCTGGAACTGGACAGAACGGTGTGGGTTAGCAGCGTTTTCCAGCACGAACGCACAGGTCCGTAAATGAAACGGAATTAGATTTTGGGAACCGGTTGGAGGTCTGCGGCGGCGGGGGGCTGTGCATAGACGTGTGTGTGTGTGTGTGTGTGTGTGTGTGTGTGTGTGTGTGTGTGTGTGAACGGCTGCCTTAACTTTCAGTGACCTGTGGATTTTTGTGTTTTGCTGCTCGATACACTGTGATGACCGTGTTCTTGTGCCGTAGAGCAGGTGGAGATGTGTCTGGTGTGTCGTGCTCAGCTAGGATTCAGGTGTCACCACCATTAAACAAGTGTCCCCACACGTGTCCCTGTCGTCCCTTATTGTCTGTTTGTTGTTGGTATTCCACCGGCGGGGAGCAGCTGTCGGGTGGCACCTGTGCCGCAGCACCTTTGCTGCTGCAGTTGTCTTCTGCTTCAGGCCGCGATCGATCTGGGCCGGACCTCCGTTTTCCGCCGCGTCCTTCCCGCCCGAGGAGGGGCTCGCGGGTACTTGGAAGGCGCCCGTCCGACCGCGATGCCAGCCGACGAAGCGACTCCCGCGGAACCCGGGGTCACGTCTGACCTCCTTCCTCACATCTCCGCGGCGGCTCCAGACCAGAACGCGAAAAAACGTTTCTATGTGTTTATATTAATCCGTGCTGTTTGTCCAAAGCCGTGTCTTTCCTCCAGGGCCGTTGACCCGCCTGCGTGTTCCTCCCAGGCCGGATCGCCAACGCAAACCGTAACAAGTCCCCTCGGCAGAGACGTCAGCCGCTTCCAAGTACGCAAGACTAACCGTGGTGCAGCAACATCTCTCTGATCCCAGGGAGTTCACACCACGTAACGGAAACCCCTTCAGCCTGTAGCTGCGCAATGAGTTTTGTGTCACCGCTGGTCTTGACGTCTGGCCGTTTTGACACGAAACTCGCGTATGTGTGTTTCCACTAATACTTGGCCGGATATAATACCTACAACCGATTCCTTCCAACCCCCCCTCTTGTAAAATGTTCTCCAGAAGGCTTGAGGCAAACATATTTCTTCCTAGGAAAAGGTTTTTTCCCCACTAAATGAAAGTATATGTGCTGCTAGTATTAGAATTTACAGGTGCTCCCTTGTTCCGCTGAGTCGATTTCGGGGGTTTACAGTGTCGGGATGATGTGCGGCGCAGGAGGGCTCGCACCCCCCGTCGCGGGGCCGTGATGACGGACAGGCGGCGGGATGGGGGGGGGCGCAGGGTGAGCGGAAGCGGACGGGTTTACTAGAGAGAGGCCTGACTGACAGGTTTGCGGATGTGTTTTTGGTCCAATACTTTTCTCCCGAAATGTAGTTTTCCCTCCAATTTGCTCATTTGTCGAGTCCATCTACACAAATGGCAGAGATGTTGTTGTTGAGCCAACATCTTACCCCCAGAACCTCGGGGTGCCACCTTCCGCTTGCTGAGGGCTCAGGATCGTAAGACATTATATATTTAACATCTATATCCAGGACCCATTCTGTCCTGCCTGCTCCACCAAGTCGAGGTGTTAGAAGGAAACGTTTCCTCCTCCCCAATAGACAGAAATAAAGAGAACATGTAGTCTTGTTTTTGCTGTGGGCTGGGAGACGCAGCCAACTAAATTTTTGTGTCCGAGGGAATGAAACCAGCTATCGTGACCGGTGATGTGGAAATGCTTCCTGCATCTTTGATGGTGCCGAGTTCCCTTCGAAGACCATGCAGCCGGCGTCTGCCTCTGCCTCCGGCCCCCCATAGCAACGATGAAAACCGCTGGATCGGCAGGGATTGTCGGATTATCCGACGCTCTACTTCGTCTTTGATAGCATCCAGAAAGGTGTGTGGTTCGGCTCGGGGTCCGTGGGCCTCTTCTCCAGTCGTACCCCCCTCCCCCCGTGGTGCAACTCTCCCCGCGTTCCTGTCATCCGTCCGGTTCGTCGACCCTTTCCGCCGAGCGTCCTCAAACTTCTGTCGGTCGTCTGGCCGCAGGCGAGATGAAGCGTTTTCTGCGAAACAAAGGACGACGGCAGAGCTTCTGCATCACACCCCCGACACCTGACACTCCTCCCCCCCAGAGCTTAAATAATTACCGGCGGCTGAACGGCCCGATAACACGGCCCCTTTTGTGCGCCGTCGACAGCCGCGCTAAATCGGACCCCGCAAATGGAAAATCCGACAGCGAGGAGCGCGACGGCCCCGGCGACGGGGCGATAGGGAGCAGCCGTCGGACAGACACTGAAACGGAAAGCTGCCGCTGCTGGTTGTCTGATCGATTCTACCGCGAAGATGTGATTTCTCTCTCCGGCTTTTTCCCGTTGCGGTATCGCAAGGCGCCGGTCGCACGCGGCCGCAGATCTCTGACGGACCTGTTTCTCGGCGAACCCGGTAAATCGCAGTAAAGCGCAGCTTTTAAGCGTCCGGCGGAGGAACGCGGCTGCGGTTTTCCGTGACGGTACGAATAAGACCGTAAAATTAGCATTGGCGTTAACATTAGCTTAACGTCGGCGCCGCGGGAAACGGCCGCGTTTTCCTCGTGTTTTTGAAACGTGTTTGAAAATACACGTAAGTGTTTTGTCGTAGTTTCCCTGGGTTTTTTTATATCTGTTTTTCATTAGAAGGGACGCGGAGGCCTGTGGTTTCCGGGACGTCGGCAATCGGCGCCGGTTTTGGCACAAGTTAAACCCGCTGGAAGGATTTGCGTCGCGCGAAGTAAACGGACCGACGGCGTTCTCCGCGCCGTCGCAGGTTAAAAGCTTCTCTTGTTATTGTTGTTCCCTTAAATTTAATGCCCCCCCCCAGCAAAGTTACGCCAAAGCAGAAAAAAGAGCAACCTTTTCTGTTAGGGGGGCCACGGTTGGTTCTGTTGGAAGAACTCGCCCACCGCTTCCCGAAAGACGTTTGTCAAACGTTTTGTCGGAACGTTAACGTTTCCCGTCGACCTGAGCGAGAGGAGCGGGGCTGCCGGTCAGCGGCGGCCTTTTCGTGGGTGCCTCCGAGCCCCCGCTGGTCCTCGCTGTTTGTCATTTTGCTGATGCAGGGGGGGAAAGCAATTCTAGTCAGGATTAAAGTGATAAATTTGTGAATAGCAGCCAATTCGCGCAGCTTAATGCATTTACAATAGGAGGGAGAACGGCGATCGGGGACCTTTGGTGACGAGGCTGAGAGGCGCCGCCGTCTCACAGGCTCCTTTCACACCACACAAGGACAGTTTATTGTCACCGTGCTCCCGTGTCCCGTTCGTCTGGACAGCAATTTCAGCGGCAGGACGAGTTCTTTGTGCGACGCCCCGGCAGCCTGGCGGTCGGAAGCGCCTTTGGGCCGGACACCTGGTTTCGTCGCGGTTGCACACTTGACGCACGCAAATTCGGCAGGTGACGCGTTGCTGAACTTTATTTGTGTTGTGCGGTTTCTATGGGAGAACAGAACTTTTCTGATGGCGGCTCAAATCCAGCTCAGGCTGGTTGGAGTTTGAATATTCTACCCGTGTGCTGCCTGTGTTTCCCTGAGGTGCTCTGGTTTCCTTCCACATCCCAAAATACATGTTTTGGGTTAACTGGTCACTCTAAATCGCCGTATGTGTGTGTGTGTGTGTGTGTGTGTGTGTGTGTGTGTGTGTGTGTGTGTGTGTGTGTGGGCTGTCTCGTCCAGGATGTGTTCTGCCACTCACACGCACCCTGTGCCTCCAGGATGTTCTCCGGACCACCGCCCTCCGTCGAACAGGTACCGATATTGTATGTTAGAATAACTTTTTTAGGTGGCGGCGGAAGTGAAAGGTCTGAAACAGAACGGCCTCCACACTTGTTACTGAATAATTTATAACGAAACTTTCCCATTCGGCCGCGTGAGGCATCAGCGGTTTTTTCCCACTGCAGCTTCCCGGCTTTTTAATGACAGAGCGGAGAGGGAGGAAACCAGCCAGGGTGTTTCTGGATCGGGAGACGCTTGTTACGGAGAAATACGCCACCGAGACGCTGCAGCTGGGGGCTACGAGAGCAGCTGGCGCGGATGAGGCGATGCTTGGCTCGCACGCGGGGAAAGGTCTGGAACCCCGCAGGCGGGACGCGAGGTGACGCTCCGGATCGCTGCGGATGCCTTTGGGGCGTCGCAGGAGAACATCTGAGCCAGGCTGCGAAACAGGACACCGGGCTGTGAGAAGACAATATCGGTGGCTGCCGGGAAGCGGACCCTGTGACAGTCGTCCCCGAGAGCGACGTTGGAACGTTACCACCCTCCACCCCCCCCATCTCGCCCCCCGTCAACTTGTTCCCGGGGGCCTGTGGACATGTTTACCAGCAGGGATTGATTTCCCTTCTCCGTCCAAGAAGTGCCGCTTCCAACTAACAGCAGTAGGTCTGACAGTATAAATGCGGCCTGGGTTTTATTTTTCCTCTTTTGTCAGTTCCCCTGTACGATCGGCGCGTCGGTGACAGTAACGCCGTTGTCCTCTAGGCTCGGCGCTGGGCGGCGGCCAGCGGACCCGTTTCAGGACGGCGGGGGGCGGCGGGAACAAGCATCGGCGCGAAAAGGGCCAGCGAGTCGGCCGGCGAGACGGCAGGCGGTACGTTCTGGGAAAAACTGTGCCGACATCACAAAATAAACAGCGGTTATTAACAACAGACCCGCCTTCGAATGGATCCCCCCCTCCCCCGCCGTGTTGGAAGGACAAGATGGAACACACACGTCCCCTGGCTTCCAGATTCCGGTTTATTATTCTTTACAATGTACAATATACAAAAATAGAGAGTAGAAAAAAATTCACAGTGTCTAAAAGGCAGTGATTACAGTGCGGATCACATATCTAAACAGTACCAACAAGTCAGTTGCATAGAAGGGCACCAAACCTCTGCAGTGGAGCTCAGGGGAGCGTCTGCGCGCCGTCCGGTTTGAGCGCAGACGTCTGGCTGAAAACGATCGGGGGGAAAAAGTTTACATCCTCGGATCAAACCGCAGCCAATAACCCGGCGGCAGGCTGCGCGTCCGGGATGCCGGAGGAGGCCGACGTCGACGTCTTCCCCGAGCGGCCGGTTTCCTCTCGGTCCCGCAGGTGACGCGGCGAGGACTCGCGTTGATCTCGAAGGTAAAATCCGGCCCCGACCAGAGGTCCCGCCCGCTGGCCAGACATCCCGACAAACTCCAGCCCACGCCGTCTCCCCCGTGGTTTCTGTTTACCCCAGTCCTGCTCTTTTTACACGTATAAGGCTTTTTAAAAAAAAGTGTTAGCTGTACAGTACACATTTACACAGTTCTAGTTATATGTACATCGCCGGACAGCTTCTCTTCTGTACAAACAGGCGACATTACAAGGCTGTGGTCTCGAACCCTCCTCGTGCCCCCAGTGTCCAGAGACACGGTCAGGAACTTGTCCACAAACCACCAATGGCGTCCGGTATAATAGAGCGATCTGCGTTCTGACAGGATCCGTCCCTTTGCGTCCCCTTTCGATCTACTGGCAACGGATGAAAATGACTTTACACACATAGGAGATAATTTTCCACCGGCCATTTACCTTACACCCCCCCCACACACACACACACACACACACACACACACACACACACTTTCCGTGAGACCTCTCCCTTTAGGCGACTCTGTGTTCTTGAAGATTCTATATTAGAAGTGTTAGTAGAACCTTTGAGATGTACACATTTACATTTGTCGAAGGAGATACAAGGACAGAGTAAATATTTTCTACCGCATGCTGTGCTTCCACTTGCGGTTTCGGCTGTTTGCAGATCAGCCGCAGGTGGAGGCGGTGCAGCAGGAAGGAACCCTGTTCCGATGGGTACTTGTAAAGGTACTTCCAAAACCGTGAGCTCCTACCAGCAGCCCACAGGAGACGTTCGTACGGCGTACAGAACTGCGTTGATTCTCGCGAGCAGACGGCCGCTCCGATCGCCAGGTGCCTCAGGTGGCCTCCGCGCCCCCCAGCAGAGCCTCTGCCCCCCTTCCGCGGTGGATTATCCGGAACGGCGAACCTGAGGTGACGCCGGGAAGCCGCCAGGTTCCGACTCCGCAACGACCGACCTGGACGACGGCCCGCGGGGAGCAGACGGCGGGCGCCCGTCCGCCTCGCTGTCCCCCAGGACTGGCCCGTGGCAGCGAGGCGCGGACGACCGGCGCTCGCGGCCGCCTGATCGATGGGCCGATCGAAAAACCAACCCGGAGGAAACCTTGGAAGTGACTTGACTGCACACACAAGTGGATTAATATGGATTTCTTTAGTTTGCGTCTGTGTCCCCCTGTGAGAGGCAGTACTGGAGAGCTGCAGTACGGTTTAAGGTCATTTTCTTATAACGTTTGGTGAATTTGTTAACTTTTGCACTTTTTTTTTTTACTTTTCTCGGGAGAGTTTGGGTTTCCAGTGAGAATAAGCGGTGACACGGTCCTCCGGCAGCCGTTTTGTTCCCGCCGGCCGGGCTTCCGGTCCTCCGGACAGCCGGGTCCCCCCCGCAGCTGAGTCCCGCCATCTCATCCGCGTTTCGCTCCACCCCGGGAGGTGCCCAAAAACCAGCGTCTTACGGCACAGATGTCCTCCTCCGGGGGGGCGGTTACCGCGGTAAAGCGTTGCGCTCGTCCCCTTGCGAGGAGGACACGCGCAACGAGCTGGATGTCCGGGCTCTTAAAGGCGTCCGGTCTTTATACAGGAGCCCGAAAAGGGGGCGGGCGTGGAAAAGGCCAAGTCTGGTTGCCGCGGCAACGCTCGTGTTGAGTTCGGGCAGGACGTGCGAGGCTGTCGGCGGGCGGGGGGGTTGGGGTGGGGTGGGGTGGGGTGGGTGCTCCTTTCAGCTCTGCGGGTAGGTCCTGCAAGGGGAGGGGGACGAGTCTGGCCGATAGTCGTACTTGTTGATGGTGGGGGGGTAGTAGGTGGTGGTGTAGACGTTGGTCTGCTGCAGCGGCGACGGGAAGTAGTTGGTCCTCTCGTCCGGCAGCAGGTTGTTCTTGTTCAGCGTCTGCTTGGGGGCGGGGGGACAGAGAGTCGGCAGAGAGTTAACCGCAGCCCCGCAGCGACCGAGCACACGCTCACCTGACCCTGGACCTCGCAGGTGACTCCCTACTGATGTCCCCATCAGCCAGCACCCGTCCACCAAGCACAAGGTAACGCCTGCAAATTATTCTGCTGCAAAACCGGCCCGTTAAGTCGGCAAAGCGTATAAATAATGCAACAAAGACTAGGGGAGCAGCGGGAGGCAGGTAACAGGCTCACCTGTTGTGATGTAATGAGGCCGGAGCGAGCGTTTCCCATTAGCCTCCACCTTGACCTCCATCACTGCCTCCATTCCTCAGCTGTTCCACCGGGCTTCCCTTCGACTAACACATCACATCCTAAGCTGCTTTATTTCAATAAGGCGGTGGGTGGAGGAACGACTGGCGCCAAAGAAAGGACAGAGGGAGGGCAAAGCAGCGGAAACGGAGCCAAATGGACGGGTGAGGAGCTCAGTCACAAACAGCTGGGGCAACAGATGAGGCGTGAGGGGGCTTAATGGACGTCATTAATAAAGGAGGGATCCGTGCCAGAGACCCCGACTTCGCGGCCCACGCTGCAAACGGCCAGGGAACCTCCTCATCGTCACGTTGGGCCGGCACAGAAATCCACCAAGACGGTCGGGCTGTGTCATCTTTCCACTTCTGCACTGACTTTCTTTTATATCGCAGGAATATGAATTTGGTGTTTAGTGATGGATGGATGGATGTGACCCCCCCCCCCCCCCCCCCCCCCCCCCCGA